>JASANC010004752.1:0-49954 GCA_030248135.1 Theristus sp. LFF4_11
ATGCATGACGCGGAATTCAAAATTGGCAAAAGAAGAGGCATGATAACGGTTTGGAAAGGGGTAAATGAGGTCTCCAAAACATAATCTGGAAAGTTCCGCCATATGGAGTCGTTTGGGAGGCTCTTGCACATGAAAGGTGGTTCTTCTGACGTTCTGACTCCCTGATTGATTTGGCACAACTTTTTTAACAACCCATGTTTCAGCCAGCTATCTGTAATTTTCAGCGACCTTTAGATTTACCTCAGGCATTTTGAAAAAAAAATTTTTGTGAAATAAAAGGTGTATACTTTTTTTCTTATCGTTTCAGGAAGAAAGATCCCAGTCACAAAAGTTTCGCGCCATAAGGAAAAAACGCACAACCGAACAAAACCCTTAAAACGTCACCACACGGCGAAGCGCTTGCCGTAACCTATTTTGAATTCCGTGAAACATTTTTCTATCGTATCCCCGTGTGGTGCAATTGCAAACAGAATTGTGCGCTTTGCCTTACATTACCAAACCAAAGCCAAGTTTACAGTCTGTTTTGTTGTTTTTAGTTCGGTTTCAATGAAGTCATTGTAGGTTCCTCCTAAGCCTAAACCAAATCCTAATGAAGTTGTTGTAGGTTCCTAATCCTATCCCAATCCTAAGCGAAGCCTCTTTCACAAAGTGAAAGTACCTAGATTGTCAGCTTTGATTAAAATTGTTGAAGGGAAGTTGAAATTTTGGCTTGCCCACTCATGGTGTCTCACACTTCTCTGGTATTATGCCGTGCACTGCAGAATAAAACTGACTGACTGACTGACTAAGGGACGAAACATTGGGATCAGGGATCAGCTCCAGCTCCGGTTTAGCTTTGTAGTTTTACGCTGATTGGTACCTTCTTGAAAGTGATTTTTTTTATTTCTGATCAGAGGAGGAGGGTATGACCTATTTTTGAACGTGTCCCACTGAAATGTCACACTAAACTGACATTTTAATGCTTGTACTTCGGCAAACGGGCGTTTTTAAAGCAAATGACGTCATTTTAGTCCGGACACGTTTGAATGAATGCACAATACATGCAGGTTAACTGAAGATGATGCAGCTGTTTTTGAAATGATAATGATGCATCACGAAAAAATCGGCGAGTTTTCACTTTCACTTTTTTTCGAATCCCAGGCTAGATACACCGTAGCGAAAAGCGAATTCGATTCGCATAAGAACGTGAATCGTGGATCTCCACTGCAATGCGACATTGTGTTTTGTGTTGTCGTTTCTTTGTTCGTCGTTCGGTTTCGAACTCGACAGCGTCGCTGTCGACTCCCGGTTGTTGTTATCGTCGTCAACATGATCTGAAGAAACTGAACTGTCACTCACACTTAAGAACACGACTGTCACAGTTTTCGACGTCGACGTTGACAAATGAAAATGGCAGAGGCGACGACGGAAACGGTAATGGATAGAGGGAGGACCGTCATCACACACATTCGACGTTCAAGTTCTGTTTGAAATTCTGAATCCCTATGAATTTATTAGCTAGCAGAGGCAAAGTAAAGTCGAGCCGTCTTGCTTGGCATTTCTATTCCGATGAAAGTTTCAGTTTCTCGCCTGAAAACACGCGATCGTTCCAAGAACAACGATGACGACGACAGGCGACAGTGGAGCGGCGGCGGCGGCAACCGTGGATTTTTGTCGCTGGCAGCGCTCGGATTCGCACCGTTCGTTTTCTGTGCATCCGGCCGTCGAAACAGTCCGTTCACGGACATTTGTGAGTGCTCGAGTGTCTCTCAAATCCTATTCCCGAAGCATTCCGTTGTTATTCTTCTTATCCTTATCTTTTCTCTCCTCTCCGCACAGACACCGACGCAGAGGATCTGATCCGTGCTGCTTCAATCAACGACGTGACGGCGGTGCGTTCGCTGCTCCGTGCGGGCGTTCACATGGACGCGCGGCACACGCTCGGCTGGACGGCGCTGCACGTCGCCGCGTTTCACGGCAATCTCCAGTGCGTCGCGCGTTTTCGTCGTTTTTGTTTGAGTTGTTTGAGTTGTATCCAGTAAAATGGAGAACGCCGACGCAAACATTTTGGCCCACTACAAAATCAATTCCGAAGTCCGAACCTATGAGCAATGGCGGTGTATCACGTCTTGGTCTTCAGTACAAGCCAAGCAAAGGCCTCTGCTACCAAAGTTGAGTCTTTTTTATCAAGGCAAAGAAGGAAACCCCGAGTTTTCAAAAAAAAATCTTTTCTGTGGTGGTTGGTTGGATTCATCGTTTGTTTGAATGATTTTAGACTTTCTGTGCCGATTTTTTGTTGCACTGAAAAAAACGCACAAGCGCATCATCCGAATCAGACACAAAGGCCGTGTATCATTCCATTTTTTTATTGGACCTGCGAACACTGGCGAATGCCGTACGAAATCAACCACCAGCATGTTTATCTGGACTTGTCCTATCGTCTCGTCAAGCTTAGTCTGATCGTGAAGCTGGTCCACTGTTTTCTTCAGGGGATATTTTCACATGAGAGAGAACAGTTCGGTTTTGCCTCATTGTAGATCGATGAAAGTGCTGATTGAAGCTGGCGCTGACGTGAACGCAATCGACGAGTTCAGTTCAGCTCCGGAGTCCGCGCGCGACAAGCGAATGAACATGTTCGAAAGTTGGTCGTGTTTCGTTTGTTTCTCGCTTGTTTTCAAATTGTTTGCAGTCATTCATTCAGAATTTCAAATATCACTTCACTTTATGAAGCCAAAACCTGTATAACATCGAACGAAAAAATAATGATCGGTTCTTTTTGCACAGGATGTTCGTTTTTTAATGCTCGAAGCCCTGATAAGCGGATACACAGACTTTTTTTCAAAACTTCTTAGTTTTGTTTTCACACTTTAGATTCCCAGGTGTTTGATCAAATCAATTAAGGGCTTGAACATTGAATTTTTGACACTCAAACTTGGATTTCTAGGAGTTTGCTAAACCAATTAGGCGTTTGAACACTGAAGGTTGTACTTAGAGATGTCAAGAAAAAAAAAATTTCTATTTTTTTTCTTTTAAAAAAAAAAATTTTTTTTTAAATTTTTTTTTTTAATGAAAGTTGTTCAGAATTTTTTAGGGAGTCCGAATATCACCATCTGAGGAGCCACCGACTTACCATATGACCCCCACTCATATGGGAGGAGGGTGAAAATTTCAGACTTGGTTTCGGCGACCCCATTTTCCCACCGACGACATCACGTCTCGTGTTTTGCCTCTCAATTCACCTCAAATAACATGGAAACAAGTTCCACAACAAACCGGTGTGATCACGCTGACGACACGAGGCGAAACAGCAACGAGCAACCAACGAAGTTACGCTTGCAGTGGCAGACAGTGCAATTTCCACCTTTCGAGATCCTGAAAAACGATGCGTAAATGTGAGTTCTCTGCTTCTATCTCACCTTAGCGACATCGGAATTTGTTGAACTAGCCTTTGCGACGCTCAAGTACTTCAATGCGCGAGTCGATCATCACTCACCAAGGCTGAAAACAGTCGATAAATCAATCCAGAATACCACCTGCAGCGTTGAAGACTAAGTGACAAGGTAAAGTCAAAGAAAATTTTTGTTGAACTTTCGAAAAATTATGCCAAAAACGGCATTTTCAGGGCACATTAAAGAAAAAATTTCAAAAATTTTTAATAAAAAAAATTAAAAAAAAATGCTCATTTTTTTTTTACTTTTTTTTTAAAAAAAATTAAAAAAAAAATTTTTTTTTTGACCCTTACATCTCTAGTTGTACTGCTCCAAGAAAAAGTCTGTCAGTCCTTCAAAATGATTTCAGTCCGTTTCATTCGAGAGAGCGACTTCAGCGCTCGTTTGAGAGCATCGTCCAATTTCCACGGCACCACAGCGTTGCACTACGCGGTGCTGGCTGATGATACTGAGGTGAGCTTTTTGGTTCTTTTTTGTTAGCCTTTTGGGCTTGTTTTGTTGGAAAAAATGTTGTGTTGTGATACCGTATTACCCCCATTAAACCCCCCCCCCCCACCATTAATCCCCCCCCCCCCCACCAATAAACCCCCACCCCCCCGACCAGTTTCCAAATAATCCCCCCCCCACAAATAATCCCCCATGGGGGTTAATTGGAAACCTGTTTGAAACACATACCCAGCGATATCAGTGGCTGGTTGCAGTGAAAATGATGAAATTGTGCTACCAAAGGCCCCAAATGAGTGAGTTAATAGTAATTTCATTACAAAAGGCTGTTATAAAAGGAAATTTCTATGTAGAGTAGAAGTTTCTACGACTTTCTTGCCTGCCATGCAAGGTATTTTTGCCATTTTTCAACAAACCCCCACCCCTAGAATTTTTTGTAAAATAAACCCCCCCCCCCACCAATAATCCCCCCCCCCCCCACCAATAAACCCCCACCCCTAAAAGTCGCTGACGTATTAATCCCCCATGGGGGTTTATTGGGGGTAATACGGTATCAGTCTCTGTGTGAGTAGTAGTCCGCGTCTGAAGACGTACGGCTTTTTTGTTTTTTTTTCAAGAATGTCGAAAATAATTGTGCAGTTTTGTGTGTTTCTTCCACCAATCCACGTCACGCAGACGAAACTTGTTCCAGAGCTGTTTTCAGTTTTTTGGGGGTTGGAGTTGAATCGTCACCTGATTTCTAAGGAAGGTATGGCTTGGAGATTTGGAAGACACTTTCCTCCATGAAAATCAAGGGACTTATTTGTTTTAGCAATTCCAAATGAAACGGGAGGATTGGAGGAGTTTTCATTTTCTAAATCTTCCAGGCGGTCGATTTTCTACTGAAATCGGGGGCAGATCCAACAATTCGCAATTCAGCCGGTCACACACCGCTGGACTACGCGCGAACACCGGAGATGGGCGAAATGCTGCGTGAGAAATCTGAGAAAGTACGAAAATGGGATCGGATTTTTATTTTTATTTTTTTAAATCAGCCGAATTTTATGGTATTGAGAATAAGGTGTGGATTTGGGAATGGGACGATTGGGTATAATTGAATTGAAATTCGGCATCTGCGAACAAATAAACAAAGATTGTGTGTCCAGTCCATCTACTTGAACTGCACTTTTTCCACCATGAATCTTGAAACAAAAGTAAATTCTTTTCCAGTACTCAATCGCTCGAAAACAGCGCGAATTAGAAGAACGTCGACGGTTTCCGTTGGAATTACGACTGAAAGAAAAAATCATCGGCCAAGAGAGCGCAATCGCAACGGTCGCTCAGAGTAAGTACAGTTCTGCTCCTGGACACTTTTCATTTATTTATTCATTCATTTTATTTCGCAAGAATGCGGCATGCTCCGCTAAAACTGTTAAGACAGCATGAGATACGGAATCTCATGAGATCATGAGATACGTGGTGTCAACTACACAAATTAATGCACTCGTAAACAAACACACTTGCACAGACACACACACGCTGCGTGTCAGCCTATGCGTACACTAATGACAAATTACACAAGTTTCACATAACACGGTGTTCAGCAGACTAAAGCTGCCTGTTCGCTGTTCTGTGGTGGGGGTGAATGAAGAAACTTATTTCGAGTTTCGTATTTTCTCCTTTTATTTCTCATTTCATTCCAATTTCATCCCAAGAAAAAAGAAAACAAAAACGTTTTTTTTCCATCTTAGCAATTCGACGAAAAGAGAACGGCTGGATCGACGATGAGCATCCGCTGGTGTTTCTGTTTCTCGGCTCATCCGGCATCGGAAAAACGGAGCTGGCGAAACAGGTCGCACAGTATTTGCACAAGGACTCAAAGAACGCGTTCATTCGTTTCGACATGTCTGAGTACCAGCATAAACACGAGGTTGGTGTCGTTTTTGGTGTTTTGTTGAGGATTTCAGGGTTTTTAGTCTTGTTTTGTCGATTTATACGCCCGATTGTTTAACTGTTTTGTTATATTGCCGTAAAATATACAGTGGCGGCCAAAAGTGTTGGAACGCTGCGCACGTGTGTGCGTGTATGCGATGTATTGCGCGTGTGTTGCATCAGCCGTACAAACGCTATAAAAGAATCCCATGCTAATTTTTTTTGTTTTTTAGACCACTGAGTGTATCTGGTACACTATTCGCAGGTTTTTTTTCCTGAAGCACGCATTTATTTGACAAATACCGAACATTACAACACGCCTCCATTGCATAGAAAACTATTCTATGAAGTATTAGCGTTTGTTTGTGTTTGAATTATCTAACAGACGTGTATTGCGTTCATGTTTCGGGTTCCAGTCGGGTTGTATTGTTTATTCCGCTATATTTTCTTTCCAAATAATTTTGAAACAGTTTTACTGCCAAATGGAGGTGTGTTGTAATGTTCGGTATTTGTCCAATAAATGTATGCTTCAGCAAAAAAAGCCTGCGGATAGTTATTATTAGTGTATTAGATACACTCAGTAATTACAAAAACAAAAAAAATTAGCATGGGACTCTTATAATAGCGTTTGTGAGCCTGATGATACGGTGCGGGGTCAACTCCGGCCCACGCATTTCCGGCCCACGCATTAGCGTCCCGACATTTCCGGCCCACCCATTACCGGCCCACCCATTACCGTCCCACCCATTACCGGCCCGACATTTCCGGCCCACTCATTTCCGGCCCACTCATTTCCGGCCCGCACATTACCGGCCCAGCCCAATAATCAGTTCTTCCTTCGCTGTATTTCGCCACGGACAACAAAATAAACTGAAAGTGCACTCTAAACTGTACTACTACCTGCTCACCGACATGCTTTTAACAAAAATATTTAAAATTTTCATTTCGGTTTTAGTTTTCATTTCATTTCGCTCCGATTTGTTCCTGACATTGGAAAAAACGTCTCAATTTGAATTTCGTCGATGAATCAGTTGTGTTTTTATTTATTGCTTTGTTCCGATTGATTTAGCACTTTCAGTTTTAATGACAACAACACATGGGTCGACAAAAATAAGAGCTTTCAACCGCGCTGACGCGCTGAGTTCGAATTTTGCATTGAACACAGAGCCAAATTCAATCATTTTAATCTTTAAAATTAGCAAAAACTTTTATGAAAATTGCCCCTCTAACCAATTTGGACATGTGGATCAGTGGATTCACAACCAGTTGTGTTTCCTAATCCTAATCATTCCTAATCCTAAACCTAATCCTAATCCTAAGCCAAGCCTTTTTGATAAGGTGAAAATGATCAATTTAGTTTTTGCATTTTTTCTTTCCTGTGTTATAGGGCAGGAGCACCGCTACAGCACATGCACATCTCTTAATAATGATGCATCACAAAAAAATCCGATTGAAAAAAAGAATTTAAAAAAATCGAACCCTAGTTCAAAGTGTAACCGCCTGATCAATGTGAGTTTCCTAATGAAATATAGCAGTGGGTGGTAGTTGAAGTCACTGAAGCGAATTATTGGGCTGGGCCGGTAATGGGTGGGCCGAAAATGAGTGGGCCGGAAATGCGTGGGACGCAAATGAACGGGGCCGGTAATGGGTGGGCCGGAAATGAGTGGGCCGGAAATGAGTGGGCCGGAAATGTTGGGCCGGAAATCCGTGGGCCGGAAATAACGGGACGCAAATGAACGCGCGCCGAACACGCGCAACACACGCGCACAAACGCGCGCAGCGTTCCAACACTTATGGCCGCCACTGTAGTTCGGAGATACTGAAACGGTTCCCTTCCCGCAGTTTTCCATGATTCCGCTAAAGAGTGCTGCATTGACTGTATTCTTTTTTTGGGAGTTTATTAATTTCAAAACATATGTAATAGTCCAAAATTCCAAAAGCAATTCATGGCGCAAGTCGGTGTTTCTTTCTGTCATTCCGTGAGTCTGTCGAAATCTGAAATGTTCAACACCCGTCAGGTGGCGAAGTTTATTGGCTCACCACCCGGCTATGTCGGCCATGAAGATGGCGGTCAGTTGACGAAACAACTGGCGGACTCGCCAAATGCCGTCGTTCTTTTTGACGAGATCGAAAAGGCGCACACCGATATACTGACGGTGATGCTGCAGCTGTTTGACGAGGTTTGGTTTTTGTGAGTTTTGGTGTTTCGGAAATTTTGTTGTTTTTCCGACCAAATTATGAATGAATGAATTAGCTGTTTTCGCTTAAAAACCTTTTTTTTCATTTAGGGCCGTCTAACAGACGGCAAAGGCGCGACTATCGAGTGCAAGAACGCCATTTTCATCATGACATCGAATTTGGCATCTGACGAAATCGCAGCTTACTCGCAGCGACTGCGAGAGGAGGCAGACAGAATCAATAGCTCGAAAATGAGCGATTCCATAGGTTGGTTTGGGTGTTTTGTTAGGTTTAGATGCTTAGAGGTGGAAGTTTGGAGTCGAATTTGTGGGTGAAACTAAATAGAAACATGGAGAATTCTGTCAAAAAAACCGTGCTTTAACGTTATTTTTTATTCAAAGTCACCAAAGAAGCTGTTTTTTTCAGAAGATATCAACTTGTCGGACAAGGTGACCGTCTCGAAGCAGTTCAAAGAGCAGGTCGTTCGACCGATCCTGAAAGTGAGCCCGGAATAAGGAAAAAACAAACAGGCTTCTGTTTCTTCTAATTTGCTTCACCTTCAAGAAACAGAAAACAGCGCGGCGCGCAGCTTCATCATGCTTGAAATGTGACGTCTGGCGCTTCAGTGCGCGTGCGCGCGAGTGCATAAATGGCATCGAAAGTTTATCGAAATTTAAAAAAAACCATTGCTCAAATTCATCCTTGCTCATTCTAGTACACCGATTCTTTTGCAGCGTCACTTCAAACGCGACGAATTTCTCGGTCGCATCAACGAAATGGTCTACTTTCTGCCGTTTTCGCGCGCCGAATTAGCGCAATTGGTGCGTCGTGAATTGGAGCTCTGGCGCAGTCGGGCGCACGACAAGCATAAAATGCAGTTGCACTGGGATGCTGCTGTTGTTGACGTGCTTGCGGCCGGGTATAACATTCACTATGGAGCGAGATCGATAAAACATGAGGTTCGAGGGGGCGGAGGAATGACGTCCTCACAGCTGTTTTAGTGGGGCCTGGGGCATTGTTAAGCATAATTTAGCTGTTTTTACGCATTTTTTACCGTTTTTGCTAATGCTACCAAATTTTTGACCGCCCCCAGTCTACTTCCCCAGCCCCACCCAATTTTGTCAGCTACTTGCATCCCCCCCGAACTCTCCGAACTAAATCAACTATGGACGTCTCGATTTGAAGACCCGACACATTTCGCATGTGCGCGTGTTCACGCGGGATGTTGGAATGTAATAACATTTACTGTGCCTGTGCGTGCGGTTAGCTCAATAAAGCGATTGGTTCGTTTCGGGATTCGGTAATAGTACTACGATGGGTCTGACTGGTCGTTATTGTGAAGTTCTTGTTTGACGAATTCACAAAGTCATAAAAACTCAGAATTTATCAAAAAAAGCTTTTTTGTTTAGGTTGAGCGTCGTGTCGTCAACAAGCTCGCTGTTGCGCATGAACGCGCGCTGATTGGCGATGGCTGTCGCATTCGAATTGTCGCCGTTTTCGCGAACGACGACGACGACGATAAAAAATCTGGTGATTCGAATATCTCGGATGATCCGTCGAACGCAAGTATCGAGCTGGAGGTGCTGAATCAACCAGGCGATGACCCTGATATTCCAGGCACCCGGCTGGAGTTGCCTGACACGTCAAGGGCAACGTTCGATAGTGGCAACTTGTTTCTGTGATCGCTTGCTTGTTGTTCATGATGTCGTGGAGTTTCTTTTCGCAACAAGTCGATCCGTTTGACTTTACTTGGCAGTTGGATTGGCTAGAAAATCTGTTTGGCTTTTTGCCATTTGAATAACATTCTACGTCAGTTTTTGTTTTAATGGTTAGGACTCACACCGCGAGAGCCGGACGCTGTTTGCTCGGTAAGCGACAATCCGCAGGCCACAAAGTAAAAACTGACATTGAACATCGCATATTTGCAAATAGCACTCTATTTTTGGTTTGGCTTCGCAAAGTGCTTTTTTTGTCTGTTTTTGCACATTGGTTTGATTAAGTTATACTGTGGCCTGTTGACTGGGAACTTTGGGGTTGAAGTAGTATATATGGGTCTGTTCCCCCTTATCGACACAAAAAACTGTTAACACGAAAGCTGTTGACGCCCAGACGGGTGCTTTGGTGTTCCCCCGTATTGGCACAAAAACTGTTGACACCCAGGCGAGTGCATGGGCATACGCGGCGATTACGCTAGCAGTGTGGGTTCAGCTGCTACAATCGGCGAGCAAAATCGACTCGCCGTTTTTTTCAGTATTTTTTTGAACAGCAGAGTAAAAAAACAATAAATGCTTTAGAACTACTATTATTTATTTATTTGAAATATGATGGTACGACCGTGAAGCATGATCCACTTTCAGTACCGAAAAACGAAAATCTGGCTCCAAATAGAGAAAACGAATAGAACGTCCCACCTGTTCCATAAACACGTAAGTTATTGATTGATAAGTGAACAAAAAACAAAAAAAACCGTTATGTTGCGCTGACATGCGATTAAAACTATAGGTCATCAAATTATGCGCAACATCATACGTCTGATGACGCTATTCGGTTTCCCCCGATATAGATACCAACCTCCTCACTCGCAACATCGACACCGGTTACCCAATTTTCCACAGCATTCCGACGATTGTTGGCGGAATGCTGAAACACTGTTCGCCATTGATGTAGGTGAAAAACGGTTTCGACGGGCAAAAAAATGTATGTTCATCAGTTCATCGAACCATTAAGTAATCTTCTATCACTTTTGCTGCGTTTCGATAGCATCCATTCTGGTCACCAAAAGACGGTCGGAAACAGAAGCACTTTTTTAATTCATTTTACTAACCTTATAACATCATGCATTTGACTTTGACTTGACTTGGGCTTTATAAATTTATAAGGATTAGATTTAAGTTAGTTTTAAATTAGATATAAATTTAGATGATGAAAACTGTATTCAATTCAATTGATTAAAATTAATTAAAAATTAAAAAAATTAATTTAAGGCATTTCCCGTTCGTTGTCGGGTACGACAGAAGTGGCACGCCGTGCAAAACAATTCGGATGCCGTTGCGGACGATTTTTCGTAATGACGAACAAGGTTCCACATCAAACGGCTGGCGCTTCGGTTGCTGTACAGCGTTCTGCTGGATCCGTGTCCAGCCTGATGCGAAAAGTGTTCGTCTATACGGGTTACGAACTTTAGTCGAGAAGAGGCGCTGCCTGTCGAAACATTAGGGCTTCGATTCTTTCTGGGCCCTGTGTCTCAGTGCGCCACCACTTTTCAATCGTCCGCCAGTTTGATGTCCATTCGTCAGTTTTGGCTTCACGGAAACGATCCAAGACCCGACGGTTCCTGTAAAAGCCTAACCGACAATGGACATCTGTGACAAGATAATTTAGTAGTATCGGGTGAATGTTTGTGCTTGTGCATGCCTATCAGTTGTTAGGAATCGCTGCTGTAAAAAATCCAACGAAAACCGAAAAACAAACATGGGGGGATGATTAATAGTTATTTTTATAAACCTCGGGACAACTTTCAGTAAAACGAAACTTCTTTTTATTCTGGTTTTTGTAAACTAGAAAAACTAAAACTTGTCATCCAATCAGCTTCCGTAAATACTTTTTGAAACCAATCAGAACACTTTTGGGGTGGGACCTTATTTTTGAATTTTTCTATTTTTCTTCAGTCTGTGAGCTATAAACTTTTCCTGATCCAACGTGAAATAAACGACAAGTGTGGGAATTTTTTGGTGGAAACGACTCAAGAAGTCATCGAACAACGAGACAAGTATCTGTGAACTGCGGTCAAACATACTGCCGTGAAAAACAAAGGTTAGTCGAACACGACAGACCTCTCTATGGTCTCCACTCTCTCTCCCACCCGCGCCCTAAATTTCGAACACCCGCGCTGTCCAAATATCTGCAGAACAGCTGCTCAAGCTCGCATGTAGGGAACCATGTAACTTAGTTTTGCTACATAAGTTTTGACCAGGAAATCCTTTTAGGCCACCATGACTCCGCTCAGATCCATCCTTTGGTGGAGCGAACTAGGAAACGCGCACGCAACCCTAGGACATTTACAAATCAACGCATAGGCTATCGTAAGGTTTTGTGAGTTTTTCTGCGTAGAGCGCTTGATCACCGTACTATATAAGCAAAACCGCTTACTCCTACGTGCCGGTGCTATGACACATCCATGCAATCGTCCGACACTCAACACCAAGTCGCTGACGTGCCATAGCTGTCGCCATCGACGCGAAAAGACCAAGTCAAACTTGATAAAAGAACTCAAAGGAGACTGTACATCAAGCCATCTAGTCCAACTCACAAACTTCTGATACGTGCATTTTATATTGTTATTTTTGTGCTTTTATACATATGCTGATACCTCAGAAATGTTTTTACCTTTAATAATTTTTATTGCTCATTTTTCATTAGTACAATTCGCATGCATTACATGTTTAGCATGCTTCATGCATGTTTACACAATTCGCATCTCAGAATTTTTTAATTACCTTGTTTTTCATAACTTTTTTATTACGTCAACTACAATTAAAAAGCACAACTACCGGAAACACAGCCAATTCGTTAGTGCAGACATGTTCGATGCTGGGGACACTTGCTTCCATCCAATTTTTGAGGTCTGTAAAACTCGAACAATTTGGCAACAATGCGTTGAATTCAACCATTTGCTACATCATGATTTGTCAGTGTTCAGTGGTCATCAGCGTCACAAAGTGTATCACCATTGTTTGAAAGATTCGAACAATCCGCAGAATTTCGAATGCAACGGACGAGGTATTCACTTCACAAAACAATGTTTGTATAAAATGATTGCTGAATTGCAGAAGAAGCACGGTTTTAGCACTCATGAACAACAGCTCAAAGCATGCACTAATCTCTTCATAATCCAGACGCACATCACTGTACGTATCGATCACCAAAGCAATGACGTTTAAACTCTGGCCGATGAAAGTGCTAAAGAACGCGTGTGTTAAAGTAACAGCATAGCTGTTCTTTAGTTTCACACGCATTACCTGAAATTTATCAACACTACCGCCCTGGGTGTCAACAGTTTTAGTGTCATTACGGGGGAACATACTCATGCACTCGGCCCGATTGGGTGTCAATAGTTTTCATGCCTATACGGGCAACAAACCCATGCACCCGCCTGGGTGTCAACCATTTTCGTGCCAATACTGGGGAACAGACCCATATACAGGGTGAGCCAAAAAAAAGGTGCCAATTCTAAAATGCTCTCACTGGCTTGTGCTAAGGTGTTTCGAGCTGAAAATTGGAACACCTCTAGAAAACAGTTGGAGGTTTTTCTGACCAAATTTTGGTCGTGGTATGTTGCCCCTATCACTCACTACAGCAAAATATCTGGAAAACATAAAAAATCGACAAATGTTGTGAAATGCAGAGGGTTGATTTAGCTGCAACAAAGGGACCTCCTAGTTTAAAATTTGGAACACTGTTAAAAAAACACTTTAGGAGGTTTTTTGTGATTAAAATTTTATTTGTCTTACTTATTTATTTGTTTAAGTTCATTTTTACAGTGTAATTTTCAAAAAAATGCAGTTTTTGACGAAAAACGATGTTCATCCTCAATCTCACTGTTTATCATTGCTCATAAACGGATTTCCGAACTGATGTATCGTCACGCGGGGTCAAACTGAATTTTGTACGAAATTGCCGAACAACTGTGGAAAAGTTATTCGCATGTTCCCACCAATTGGCAGACCAGACACGCTGCTCTGCCGTCCACTTGACCATGATGGCAGCAAAAACTGAAAATGGAATTATTGCATCTTTCACTGCAGAAAACAACCAGTCTGCTATGGTGAAAATATCAGAGTGGCAAATCGTGTGAATTAAAAAAAAGAAATAACAATTTGCCTCTAGAAAGATAAATTCGCATCTGTTCTGAGCAGAACCGCTCACGCACGCTCAAACTCAAAGTGAAACATCAAGGTGATCAAAGACTGTTCAAATGCCATTCGGCATTTGGAAATTTTTCATGCTACTGTATGTGCGTATTGCTTTTTTAATTTTTTTGTGTTGTGAACATTCGGGTTTCACCAACGTTCATCATTTGATCTTTGTAACGGCTAAATCAATCCTCTGCATTTCACAACATTGGTCGATTTTTCATGTTTTTCAGATATTCTGCTGTAGTGAGTGATAGGGGCAACATACCATCACCAAAATTTGGTCAGAAAAACCTCCAACTGTTTTCTAGTAGTGTTCCAACTTTCAGCTCGAAACACCTTAGCACAAGCCAGTGAGAGCATTTTAGAATTGGAACCTTTTTTTGGCTCACCCTGTATACTACTGTTGATTTTGCGGTTGAATTTAAGATTTTCACATCGGTGTTTTGTGCTTTTTGAATATTTTTTAAACGGCAAATTGTTTTCTCAATGACGGGATAAAATTCATGAACGTGGCAGGAAGATCGTGTTTTGACGTTTGTTCAGCGTGTCCAGAGTTTCGCCTGCGTTCCTATTGAATGCAGTTTTTTATTTCATATATAATATAAATATATTTTGCTTTTGTACCTTTGGTTTTCTCGGTGGTGAGAGGAAGAAGCTACATATTTCTTTCATTCATTTATTCTACCGGTCTTTCATTCAGTAGAAAACCGTATTTTTGATCAGAGATGCACGGGAGCCACTTTCATGCCTGTTCCTGGCAGGTAGCCAAACAGGCCAAAAAGGCGTTACTTGGTAGGTGAAATTGCTAAATGGACGGTATGTTTGACTGGCCGCTCAAAATTTGGGCTAACCTGGTTAGCTGTGCCTGTTCCGAACGACCAACATGCCTGTTCCTGGTTAGGCCTCGGAACAGGCATAACGGGCTTCCGTGCATTTCTGTTTGTGATGTTCTAGTAAATAATGTTTTTTCCAATCTTTTTAAAAGGTTCCGGGCTTGGCGCACTCCCAGTCCCAAATTGGTTTGTTTTGGTTGGTTTTTAGCGTTCGATTGAGTCGTAGAACTTTTTTTCGTTTTCCAGGATTGCATCGGGGCTGAAATTCGAGAAGAGACAAACAAAAGAGGCGGTCGATAATTAAAATCCACATGATGGGCGGTCTATTCTCGCGACGCCAGCAGTCGTCTACGGAACGACTGGACGAAATTGAGCGGGAACTTCAAAAATGCGAACTGGACCGTCGCCATTCGGCGGAGCGACACCAACGCGTCATCGGGTGGATTGTCGCTGTCGTTATCATAGGTTGGTGTTTGACGCAAGCTATCGCTTTATTTTGTTTTATGATCTTTTATTTTGGTCCCGGGACTCAATGCGCGCATAGATGGATAAGCAGTCTCATGCATGACGTGGGAATTCAAAATTTGTAAAGTGATCCGAGACCACTTAATGAGGCCGGGTCACTTAGGCTATTCTGAATTACCACATAAAGATTGAAACTTGTTTCCTTTCACGTCTACAACCGCACTGAGTCGCAGGTCTTAAGGAAAAGACAATACCTGTTCTTTTGGGGCTCGCTAATTTCGTTGTGCATATGGCTGGCACTTTTTAACACTGTCGAATAAAATCAATCAGTTGGCTGTTTGAAGTCCTGGTGTTCTGACGACTGCACTCGGTTATTTTTTCACAGCCTCAAACCGCAATTATTTCACAGGAGCGGCATATCATATCTAAAGGCGCGTTTAGCAATTAGTTTTTCGTGCGTACGCACGGACACGTTACGTAAAAATGGCCACGCGATTTAGAAATCGTGTCGTATGTGCTATATTAATGCATTACGGACACGATTAGTTTGCACACGGGATTTAGAACGACGTTTGTGCGTACGGACGAAAAACTAAATGGTGTTTCCGCCTTAAGACTGCCACTGTTTTGACTGGGCGCTTTTTTGGTTGTTGTACGACATGAGGAAGCCAATCAGCGTTTTGCATAATATGAACCATTGGAGCATGTGTGCCGCGTTTTGTGGCTGTGCAGCACATACGAACACGCTGTACTAATTGGTGGCCTTTGAACCTGATGCCAACCAATCAGTGTGCCAGATTCAAATGTTTGACTGCTCCGACAGAATTACTATGTTCGAGACCAGTTTTGATCGTACAATTGAACGGAAACATATTCGTGGTGTATACACCTGGCAATATATCCAACTCTTGCAACGAAAAGCGCAAAAAGGCAAATCGCTCATGTGCTACAACATCGATTGCAGGCTACATAATCGCGATCGTCGCCTGTTTATTGTATCAATTCCCGCAAACGCCTGTCGACGCCGTCGCGCGCGTCCTGCCGTTGCTGCTGGTGCTGCCGATCGTTTGGCTCGCGAAGGCGTTCATCTCGTGGCTGCTGGCGCGGCAGATACACGCGTGCGATGAGAGCATGCGCCAGCTGAGACAGGTCGGTTGTTGTTGTTGTTCGTTGCCGGAGCGCAACGCTCCGGAGGGGCGAAGTCGAGTTGCTGGCGTAAGCGACCGAAGCCACCGGTTCCACTCCGAGGAAGCGCCAGCGTCGGAATCAGACAGGTCGCTTGCACCCGTGACGGGATGGGACGAGGTGGTTTTTTGTGTTTTGGGAACTTTGTGCGGCTGGTTGGAAGTTTTCTTGATGGTGTATCACAACGTTTGTGTTTTTTTTTGTTTAATTTTTGCTGTTTTCTCTTTTTGCCTATTCACTCATCAAGACGATTCAGGGTCCCGTCACTGACCACACGAGAATGTTGCCATGATGCGGGCCATAGCTTTTTTTGCGCATACATTGGTCAAATTGGGTCATCGACCACTCAAAATGATCGCACGGGGACAAAGAATTTGTTTTCGGCCATAAAAACTTTTTTGGCCCAAAATAATTATTACTTTTGGCTAAAAAACCGATTTTTGAAGAAAAATAGGCTTGATTTTTTAAATTGTTTTATTTTTAAAAAAAACATAGTTGGGTTACAAAAAAAAACAAAGTAGATAGCGACGTGCTAGAGACGTGTGTGCAACTGAAAAAAAATAAACCGGGCTCAGACTATGACCTGTGTGAGTGCCGCGCACAAAACAATTCAAAATTTTGCAAAATTGCTCATTTTTTAAATGTTCAAAAGTCTCCAGAAAACGTCTTATGTAAAATTTTAAAAATCCAAGTGCCCAGCACTAACGGCACGTTGCTCCCACATTGTTTTAAACCTTAACCAGGTTCAGACTAGGACTTATGAGACGGTAGTAACACGAAAACTCAAAATGACACCAAAAAGTGCCCATTTACCGACTTTAAAAAGACTCCAGAAAACATGCCAAGCTTTCTTTTTGTGTCAAATCTATTCTATCATAAAGCCAACTTATTGTCTCATTGAAATGACGTCCAACCAAGCTCAGACCAGAACTGTTTCCACTGCCGCTCTGTCGAAAATGCTAAATTTCGTCGAAAACACCCCTTGCACAAAAAAATTAAAAAAAATCCAAAAAAATAGACTTTTCAAATAAAAAAAACAAAGTAAATAGCGATATACCGCGGACGTGTGCGCAACTGAAAAAATATAACCGGGCTCAGACTATGATCTGTGTGAGTGCCGCGCACAAAACAAATCAAAATTTCCCAAAATTCCTTTGTTTCCAGGTGTTCCAAAGATCTTAGAAAACGTCTAATGTAAATTTTTAAAAATCCTGGTGCCCAGCACTAACGGCAGGTTTCTCCCACATTGTTTTAAACTTTAACCAGGTTCAGACTAGGACTTATGAGACGGTAGTAACACGGAAACTCAAAATGACACCAAAAAGTGCCCAGTTACCGACTTTAAAAAAACTTCAGAAAACCTGCCAAGCTTTCTTTTTGTGTCAAATCTATTCTATCATGAAGCAAACTTGTTGTCTCATTGAAATGACGTCCAACCAAGCTCAGACTAGGACTGGTTTCACTGCCGCTCTGTCGAGAATGCTAAATTTTGTCGAAAATACCCCTCGCACAAAAATTTAAAAAAATCCAGAAAAATATGGATTCTTCAACTTAAAAAAACAAAGTAAATAGCGATATACTGCGAACGTGTGCGCAACTGAAAAAAATATAACCGGGCTCAGACTACGACTTGTGTGAGTGCCGCGCACAAAACATTTCAAATGTTGAAAAATCTCCGGAAACCGTCTTATGTAAAATTTTAAAAATTCAAGTGCCCACAACTAACGGCAGGTTGTTTTCACATTGTTTTTAACTCTAACCAGGTTTAGACTAGGACTTATGAGACGGTAGCAACACGGAAACTCAAAATGACACCAAAAACGCCCATTTACCAACTTTAAAAAGATAAAAAAACGTCTTATGTAAAATTTGAAAATCCAAGTGCCCAGCACTAACGGCACTTTTTCTTTAATGCTAAATAGTTGGATTTTTCAAAATCTGTTGAGTTTTGAGTTTTATGGACTCTGTTTCACACTCGGAAATGACTAATTTACACAAATTTTTACTTTTTCGTCAGGCACTCACGCTGAGAGTTGTATGGTTTTTTGGTGTTATTTTGAGTTTCCGTGTTACTACTGTCTCATAAGTCCTCGTCTGAGCCTGGTTAAGGTTTAAAACAATGTGGGATTGGGTCGCATTTCATCTGTCATACAGTTTATGGAGTGCTTTCGAAGAGGAGCATGGATGGATGGATTGTTAAAATTTTACATTAGACGTTTTCCAAGATCTTTCGAACACCGGAAAACAAAGGGATTTTGCGAAATTTTGAATTGTTTCGTGCGCGGCACTCACACACGTCATAGTCTGAGTCCGCTTTTATTTTTTTCAGTTGCGCACACGTCCGTAGTATATTGCTATTCACTTTGTTTTCTTATTTGAAGATTCTATATTTTTCTGGATTTTTTATATTTTTTGTGCGAGGGGTATTTTCGACGAAATTTAGCATTCTCGACAGAGCGGCAGTAAAACCAGTCCTAGTCTGAGCTTGGTTGGACGTCATTTCAATGAGACAACAAGTTTGCTTCATGATAGAATAGATTTGACACAAAAAGAAAGCTTGGCAGGTTTTCTGAAGTTTTTTTTAAAGTCGGTAACTGGGCACTTTTTGGTGTCATTTTGAGTTTCCGTGTTACTACCGTTTCATAAGTCCTAGTCTGAACCTGGTTAAGGTTTAAAACAATGTGGGAGAAACCTGCCGTTAGTGCTGGGCACCTGGATTTTCAAAAATTTACATTAGACGTTTTCTAAGATCTTTGGAACACCTGGAAACAAAGGAATTTTGGGAAATTTTGATTTGTTTTGTGCGCGGCACTCACACAAATCATAGTCTGAGCCCGGTTATATTTTTTTCAGTTGCGCACACGTCCGCAGTGTATCGCTATCTGTTTTGTTTTTTTATTTGAAAAGTCTATATTTTTCTGGATTCTTTTTAATTTTTTGTGCGAGGGGTATTTTCGACAAAATTTAGCATTCTCGACAGAGAGGCAGTAAAACCAGTCCTAGTCTGAGCTTGATTAGACGTCATTTCAATGAGACAACAAGTTTGCTTCATGATAGAATAGATTTGACACAAAAAGAAAGCTTGGCAGGTTTTCTGAAGTTTTTTAAAAGTCGGTAACTGGGCACTTTTTGGTGTCATTTTGAGTTTCCGTGTTACTACCGTCTCATAAGTCCTAGTCTGAACCTGGTTAAGTTTAAAACAATGTGGGAGAAACCTGCCGTTAGTGCTGGAAACTTGGATTTTCAAAATTTTACATTAGACGTTTTCTGAGATCTTTGGAACACCTGGAAACAATGGAATTTTGCGAAATTTTGACTTGTTTTGTGCGCGGCACTTACATAGGTCATAGTCTAAGCCCGATTTTATTTTTCTCAGTTGCGCACACGTCCGCAGTATATCGCTATTTACTTTGTTTTTTTATTTGAAAAGTCTATATTTTTTTGGATTTTTTTTATTTTTTTGTGCAAGGGGTGTTTTCGACGAAATTTAGCATTTTCGACAGAGCGGCAGTGGAAACAGTTCTGGTCTGAGCTTGGTTGGACGTCATTTCAATGAGACAATAAGTTGGCTTTATGATAGAATAGATTTGACACAAAAAGAAAGCTTGGCATGTTTTCTGGAGTCTTTTTAAAGTCGGTAAATGGGCACTTTTTGGTGTCATTTTGAGTTTTCGTGTTACTACCGTCTCATAAGTCCTAGTCTGAACCTGGTTAAGGTTTAAAACAATGTGGGAGCAACGTGCCGTTAGTGCTGGGCACTTGAATTTTTAAAATTTTACATAAGACGTTTTCTGGAGACTTTTGAACATTTAAAAAATGAGCAATTTTGCAAAATTTTGAATTGTTTTGTGCGCGGCACTCACACAGGTCATAGTCTGAGCCCGGTTTATTTTTTTTCAGTTGCACACACGTCTCTAGCACGTCGCTATCTACTTTGTTTTTTTTTGTAACCCAACTATGCTTTTTTTAAAAATAAAACAATTTAAAAAATCAAGCCTATTTTTCTTCAAAAATCGGTTTTTGGCCAAAAGTGATAATTATTTTGGGCCAAAAAAGTTTTTATAGCCGAAAACAAATTCTTTGTCTCCGTGCGATCATTTTGAGTGGTCGATGACGCAATTTGACCAATGTATGTGCAAAAAAAGCTATGGCCCGCATCATGGCAACATTCTCGTGTGGTCAGTGACGGGACCCTGGGTAAATGTCATTATTTGGTCATTTTGACCGACGTACTCCATGTTTTTCGATTTGGATGACTTTTAGAGTCAATTTTTAGCGTTGAAATGACTTAACTGAATTGAAATATCGTTTCAGAAATCGTTTTCTTGCAACTTAGAACATGTTTTTCAGTCGGTAGGCCATGAGATGAACATGATATCTTGTTGATTGGCGTATGTTATTATAGGTCTACAATGGAGTTGTGCGATATATTGTTAAACAATTTGAGCGGAGATGTTGGTTAATACCACATCACACGACCGTTTTTCAGATACCCGATAACATGGCCACATGTTAAAACTTGCGTGCTGAGCTAAACTAACGTGTTAAACTTGCGTCTGTCAGTTGCCCGCAACGTGATCGCGAAATCATGGTACGTGTTTTCGATACGATGATTTGAAGAGTGGGCTCTCGCCATGTGGCAGATAGCATAGCTGGTTGAACCTGAAAGTAAGTGTCTTGGGGGGGGGGGGGCGACCGGGTCGACAGGGGTTGCCGACTTAGCTACAGCAAACAGGAATTTTTGAACACAGTCAAATTTTGGTAATTTTCTAAAGAGGAACCACTAAGAACGGTTCAATATTCAAGTACACGTGAAAAATTGCCCTGTTTTACTGTTGAAAATGCAACTTTCCCTCTATGAAATGGACATAATTTCAATAAAACACGATTTTCGCTCTTATAGTTTCCCGGATCGTTCTGAAAATAGTCTAGATGAACTCAGCTCGACGAGACGCTTCGAACGAACCTAACTTGTAAAAAAATTTTTTTTTTTAATTTTTTTTTAATTTAAAAAAAAATCCGGATTTTTTCCCCTAACCCTAGGCGCACACATGCGATAATACAGCTGCGCGCGTGTAATCAAGTGTGCGTGGTGGACTGTACAACATTATCGTGTTAAGTACAGTGCACTGTTTTCAGACCAGGACTTCGGTACGGCGATGCACGTAGGGCAGTGCGATTAGTGTGCCAGTGTGTTTGTGCTGTGTCGTCCGTCACTGTGCCATTATTTCAAACCGCCTCAAACCATTTCACCTTTTCCACGCAGGAACGCCGTGATATTCTCGATCGTGTGAAGGAGACGGAAACGTACAAAGTGGCGGCGGAGATACTGGCGCGCTACGATCCGGTCGTTCGTTTCGAGCAACAGCAGAAAGAGCAGAAACAGGAGGAGGAACAACAGAGACGAATGATGCGACAACAGCAACAGGATGGGCTACGACGGCGACGGGCGTCGCCCGCTCCGGCGTTTTGTGAGTTTTCGGGTTTTGTGTTTTCATCGCACCGACTTTAGAAGCCGGGGGGAGAAGTGTCTTGTGAACTAAAGGGCTTACCATCTCGCGGGTGCAGCGATCCCATCGCCACGTGAGGGACAGGCTTACTGTAACATTGACAGTTGCTTCCATTTTGGTAGCGCCGAACGCGGGATTTGACACGTTTGCACACAATGAACGGTCAGAGGATGTGCGCATTGCAGTTTTGAGTGCACCGAATACATTTCAGCTGGTATTTCAACGCCAAACGCCAGTCCAATGGTACTACGGCAGCAGCAACAACATCAAGTCAATGCGTTGTGTGCGTTTATTGGTTTTGCTTCGTTTGACGATTGTTTTGCTGGCAACCATCATCAAGTACGTACACGTATAATGTACAGTCGAACTCTAAATTACAGGCAGTCAGTTGATTGGTTGGTGATCACGTGATGCATGCCTTCTGTGCAGGTGTTGCTGTGGAGGTGGATTCTGTCCTACACAGATGGCGTGCATCACGTGTGCACCAACCAATCAGCGGATTGCCTATATTTTCGAGTTCGACTGTACCGCATAAAACACCAATACCACCAATTGACCGCCTCTCCGTCCTTCACAATGCTCATTTCTCGCTCACTCCCACTCAACTTCAGCACGTCAACAACAGCTGGCGGCCATGTCCACGTTGTCGCCAATCGTTTCACCGCCACCTCGTGGCACCACTTCCCAACGCTCAACGACCACCGAAACGAGCAGTGCCCACTCTGGCTTGCCGCTACAGACCAGTACCCCGCTGCCCGCTAGTGGGGTACCACCACCATCAATGGTCATGGGCGTGCTGCCGCCGGTCATTGCGGCTGGAGGTGGCGGTACACCGCGGTTGGTGCCGAGACCGATGCCCGCGAACAGTCAACGCGGCATGATGGACAAATTCGTTGATTATTTGCTCGGTTCGCTTGTTGGTTGCGCGTGTTTTTGTTGCGAAACTTTGTTTTCTGTTTGCCGCTGGTAATAACAATTTTTTAAAGTTCTGCGACTGAATGCGAGTGCAGATGTGAACAGAAAACTAGTTTCAATCTTTATGTGGCAATGCAAAGTCGCCTAAGTGACTCGGCCATATGTAGGGGACTCGGATCACTTTACCAATTTTAAATTTCCGCGTCCTGCATGCAACTGTTTACCTATCTATGCGCGCATTGAGTTGCGGGACCAAAATAAAAGATCATAGTACACCTGGAATTGAACTCCTTATCTCGCGCTGGCCATGTGTGCAATTTCGAGTGAACGTATGTTTGTGTGCGTGCGGCTGTGCAACTTAACAAGCGATGTAGCATGCGCTGATTGGCTTGTGGTGGTGCTAATTCGGTGCAACCGATCAGCAGCCTTGGTTCGGTTGCTCTGTTAATGTGTGCACAAGGTGCTAAATAAAAACTGGACTCAAAAGTTTTTAAAAAAATTTTACAGGCGAAGGCCCAGCGAGTCAGTACGCGCTCATTTGCAACGAGTGCCATTCTCATAACGGGCTCGCGATGCGCGATGAATACGATTACATGGCGTTTCGATGTTGCTATTGTGGTAAGTGGGTGTGTGTGTTGCTACTGTGGTAAGTGGGTGTGTGTGTTGCTATTGTGGTAAGTGAGTGTGTATGCTTAGAATGTCACTTCGAAAAAACGTGTTCTCATTCTTAAACTAAAAAAACGATTTTTTACTGAATCTAGGAGATCACACTTTAAAATCAATTCAACTCACCGCCAGGTGTGTTCAATGCGGCGCGACGACAACGACCACAGCTAGACAACCAACTAACCATAAAGCTGACGCCGACACCATCGCCCGGCGCCGGCAACGCTAATGCCGCTCAGTCCGCTTCGGATGACGCTGCGATGATGATGATGATGATGACAAAGCCGACTGGTGCTGCTGCTGCGCGTTCGCAGTCGATCCAGAACGTGTCGCAGGTTGGGGTGACTGATCCACTGGAGCAGCGACGACGACGCCCCTCGTCGCAGGAACGGTCGGTGCTTTTTTCGGTTTGGAGATTTGTGGAACGAATATTGGTTTTTTTTGGGGGGGGGGTGTGAAGAGAATGCCTGAAGAACGTTTTGTTGTTGAAACACGGTGCTTTTGATTGATTGGTTGATTTTATTCGACACATTGTAAGTGTCAGGCATATGCACTAGGAAAACCAGTTTCCAAACCAGCAAAGCTGCGGGGCACACAACCATTATAAACTTTGTTGTGTTGTTGCACGGGCGATACAAAACACACATTCATAAAATGGTGCTGGTGGAACAGCCTAAGCGTTTCTGTGCCAGTGTGTTTGAGTTTGACTCTGGGCCAAGAGAATCCTTTTTGTGGCGAGGCCATTCGCACTGTGGACGCCCAGCCGCCGTGTTTTGTACTCTGCAGGTTTCTCGAACCGTGGGGGGGGGGCTGGGGTAAGTGGTTACATGTAAGTTCAAACACGTAATTTAACTCAAGAAAGGCGGAAGATCATGAACTGTCAGACCACCAGATCATCGTGATCGCTCATTTCAGCGGCAATCCACTGCAACAGTCAACAACAACGACAACGAAAATTCGTCATCACACGGAGCCGAGTGCAAACGAGAACGCTGCTGGTGCTGCCGGTGTACCACCGCCGTGCACCGCAGCCGATCAACAACAACAACAACCAGTCGATCACCACGATCACCAGTCGCAACAACACAGTAGTACACCGGCGAGGTTGAGCGACGCGGAAATGAATGACGATGAAGAACAACAGGATGAGTTGCGATTGGTGAACACGTCAACTGAAGTGTCCGCAAACGAAGATCAAGCCAAATCGGACAGCCAAACGCCCGCGCACGGACAACCACCGCAGCTACCTGATGTGGTCAACCTGCGAGAGTCGACCACGCAGTGATTTTTTTATTTTTTTCGAGGAATTTAGTTTGTTTTCGAGATATTCGAAGGCTTTTTAGTGTTTGGTTGGTTCTTTGCAATTTGTACAGCATTTTACGATTTTAATGACTATGATTGGGCTAGTTTTTACACGCTGCCGCATTTGCCATTTAAGGAAACGAACAGTCGCTCAATTGATGCGGTTTTATTTGAGAACACTTTTGGTAGTTTCTTTATTGGACTACTGTCCTTTGTTTGCCGATGTGTTTTTTTTTCTTTTGGGTTTTCTTTTCGGTCTTAATTAATTGACATTTACTACTTACTTTCTTGAGATCTGCGAACTGTGTTCTAAACGATTGCTTTCTGGAACCGTTCTGCTTTTTTTGACATTATATTTTTTCTTTTCGGCACTTTGTTGACGATGTTGAGCAGTTAATCATAAAACTTACTTATTACTTGTTACTCACGAACACTACTTACTTGTTCTTTTCTTTTTCGTGGAACTTTATATTTGTGCGGATTTCTAAATATTTATTGCCATGACGATTGAGTGACTAAATCAGCGAAATGGAACTGGATTGTTATTGTGTACAGCTCATATGTCTTGCTTTTGCACTCTGGTCATATTGAATTCAGAATCTACGTTACATCGAAACAAAGAATCTTTTTTGGATTATTATTTTGTTGGTTAGTCTGGTAATTTTGTTTATCCAATGCAGATGTGTTGGAATAAAAGGTTCCGTATTTTTATTATATTTTCCGTTATAATTGGTTAGTTTTAATAATTAAAAAAGAATAACACTCTAGTTTTGTGCATAACGATGGACCAATAATAACTTAGATTAGTGTTGTGATAATGTTGATTTTACCGTTTTTGTTCAGATTTAGCTTTCCGTTTCTTTTTCTTCCAAGTATCTGTTGTGTTTTGTCCAAAGGGTACCAGGTTTGACTTAGTTTGCTGATGAAAAATTTATATCAATAAAATTGAGAATATCCCGGCTGGAATTTATGAACTTTTTCTTACACGCGCTTCCATTCGCGTTCAGTTACTTCCGGTTCCGGAATACAATTTAGTCAAGATGTAACGTCACCAAAAAGTCCACCACAAGCAGAGCGAAAAGCTCTTGTTTTTTTCAAATTTTCTCCGAGGCCTTGTGCAGAAAATACACACGGACACCAAAGAAGACGAACTAAAAAACTACTCCTAGTTTGAGTGAGTGAGTGACCGTAAAGTAACGCTGTAAAAGCTTCGAGGTTCGGAGAAAAAAGTCCCCCACCGAATCGAGCCGGTACTTTCGCACCACCGTGCAAAAAAAAACATTTTCGCAAACAACAAACCTCCGCGGTTTCCATTTACCGATGCGCCGTCAAACTTTGCGCACGATTCCTAATCCTAAGTGTTTCAAACGGAAGGCGGAGCTTGAAAGTTTGCAGTGTCTCTGCATGCAACACACACACACGTTTCTTTTGTAGGTTCCGATATAACGAATTATCGCTAATTGGACGCTAATACCAGCCAATCAGAACGCGTGTCCCCTTTGCGAATCCAGCTAATCAGCGAGTTCTCTGAGAGAGAACATCACTTGAGTTCAACAGCCATGGCCACCCGTGCTGGTTTCGTTCTACGACGCCTATCCGAGACCGTGTTTCGTCTTCAAGAGTGCGACCGTTGTGATCAGAATGTTCACGTTTACGTGATACTGCCGAAGTTGCATCGCAACGCGTTTGTTATTGACAGCGGCACTGGTGTGTGCTGGTTTGCTTGATGGTGTGAGAGAACGCTTAACCCACGTTTTTCTTGGGCGCACAACAAAACACTGGCAAACTGTCAAAATCATGGCATTTGTGCATTCGAAGAAATTTGAATCTGTATCGCTGATTGACTGCATCCGGCTGGTTGGCGCAATTAGTGGGCCCCAATTGAAAAAAAAGTGCCATTGTGTTCCGAAGTGTTCATGGGCTTCTCATTGGGATCAGCACTTTGAATTGGTGCCATATCACACTCGGCCTAAAGCCAGGCATAACCGTAACCCAGACGTAAGCCAGACACTCATAACCGTCTGCCTAAAGCCAGGCTTCTCGTGGGCGGCCTCTTTCGGTTCCCGACCACCAGAGAGCTCGCTCAGGTTCGCTCGGACGCACTGCAGCGGCAATTTTTTTCTTCCAACCTGTGTTTGTTGCAGGTGAACACGACACGCGCGCAGCGATCCACTCGATGATCTTCGACGGGTACAATCAGCGGCGACGTCGTTTCGTCGTGATCAACACGCACAACCACTTCGATCATGTCGGTGGCAACCATTACTTTCAGCGCGCTGACGACTGCGATGGCATTTGGGCGGGCAAGCGGGATCGACGGTACACTGAGGTACGCATTGGGGGGGGGGTGCTTGCTCGGACGCAGGCCCAGCCTAGCAACCTGCAGTCATCATCGTGTTTTTTTTCACTTTCACACCTGAAGGTAGTTTCTGCGGGTATCTTATTGTTATCATGGTTTCTACGGTAAATTGGCGTTTCAGCATTTCATTCCTTCAATATTCGACGGTGTGGTACGCACGCGTGAATGCAGTCGAACTCTGAATTATAGGCTGTCTGCTGATTGGTTGGTGACCTAGTTTCGTGCGTTGATCGCTGCGGGAATCGTTTTTTTTCGATGTTTTGTTTTTGTACAGGACGAAATCGGCATGTTCTCATGGTTCTATCGGTATCGCGTGAAGCCGTACAGTGTAACGAGATGGTTGGACGATTTGGAGAAGATTGAGTTGAATGAGCAGAATTCTGATAGCACTGATGATTATCTGCAGACTGTTTATACGCCTGGTGAGTCAGCTGTTCGAGGCAGGCTTGTTTGGAGATTCTTTTCTCAGTTTGGTTTTATTGGTCGTTCTAGCCAAACCTACCGCTTGTCGGTGGTACGGCTTTCGATTTCTTCAGTTGCAGTTTATACCATCGAATGCAATCAGTTTTAAAAATGTTTTGGGGGAAACCCCAAAAATGGTAGAAATTTGTGGCTTTCGTAATTTCTCACGTGTTTTTGAGGAAAGTATATACCGGTACACGGAAAATGGATTTTCTTCTCACTCGAACTCGCACTCTATGGGGAGCTGGGCTGGGATCCGATTCTTCTTCGATTCTTCGAAACTCAAAAGTGATAACGCAAATGACGAAGAACTTTTATGCCATGAACACTACGATCAAATAAATCTGTAGAAATACAAATAATTTTTTGTAAATTACAAATACAAAAAAAAATATTTTTTTAATTTAAAAAAAACCGCAGGTCACACGCCCGACTCGATCTCCATTTACTACTCGAGCGAGCGTCGTCTGTTCGTCGGTGACACGATTTACTCCGGCGCGCCGGTGTTGCTTCTGTCGGCCGACGCAAACATCGACGATTACATTGACAGCTGCGAGCGCATGAGGGACTTCGTGCAGGTCTGTCTGCTCATTCAGTGTCGGAAGATTGCTGAGACCGAGATCTGCTCCGTGCATCTGTGTGCCGGTGTGCTTGTGTGTGTGTCGCGTGCCAATTTCAGAGACCGAAACGTGTAGCGTCTCGCCGTCTCCGTGTGTGTTTGTGCGTGTGTGTGTTCCTGTGTGTTTGTGTGTAAGTGTCCCAATTCATGCAGCTCAAGAGCTCACTGTCAATCGTGTTCGGTCTTCTGACAACAGAGTTCAGTAGTGGTTTTTTTCATTCAGAAATTTCTCCATCTATGTCAAAAAAACCAATTCCAGGCGCACGAGCAGTCACCAGCAACTATAGATGGTATACTATTGGCTGATTATTCATTAGTTGACGAATGAATAATGGGGTTTTTAAATTATTTGAATAATACTATTTTGAATAATGAGTAATGGGCCCATTATTCAAATAGTACTATTAATGACGAATGAATAATGCAAACAAAAAGATTTTCCGCATTTCAGCCATGGGCCACCAGAAATCTGCGTGTTGCACTACTTGTTTTACACTTTATCCGCGAATTCGTAATAGCTGTGCAAAATTCAACACATTTTTCAAAATCCTGAGTGCATTTTAGTTTGGAAAAGTAAAAGAATCGTTCAATTTGGTCTTATATAACTCGAGATACAGCCATTTTTGTCCAGAAAATTGAAAAATCAACAAACACAAAAATGAAAAGAAATCATGCGAGGGGGTTGTTTTGTATGTGGCATACACACATACGTATGTGAGCAATTATGCACCCCTCACGCGTAAGTCACAAGAGACAGTGTTATGTTTCTCTCTGTTGTTGTTGTGTTTGTCTGTGTGCACACACATGTTTTTACGACAAGCAGCGGTTAATGGCTATATCTTCTACACCGTTTATCCGTTTGAACTGAAATTTGGATATGTTATACCTGTATACTTAACAACTGTCGCAATTAGTTTTATCCTGAACCGATTAGGAAAGCAGACGTTAGGGCCTTTAGTTATAATTAAACATTTTGTTTACTTTTATCAGTGTTGATTTGTTTAAAATTGTGATTTGCACTTGATCCTCTCCGCCATTGATGATTTGCACCTGATTCGATAACTAAAACATCAGTGTGTTAGGGAAAAATACAGGGTGGCAGGTAAAAGTCAATGAACAATCGTTCATTATTCATTAATCATTTACTATCGGCAAATTATTCATGTGAGTAATGAATAATTTGAAAAATTACGTGAATAATGCAATTTGAATAATATATTACTCATTCGTCATTCATTATTCAAATTCAGTGTTTGACGAATGAATTATTCATACCATCTATACCAGCAACGGGCGCTGCTGCAGCGACCGATTCAAATCTCCCGCCAATCACGCTCGCCTGCGGGCACGTCTCCGATGAACTGCCGGCTTCCAGTTTCAGCGAACTCGGCCGATTGTTGAGCGACGTCAAGTCAAACGTCGCACGACCAATGTACGCGGACGTGATGTTTCGAATGTACACGAACGAGCAATGCACGTTGAGCGTCATGAAAAGACGCTGCACGTGGATGGACTGGTTGCTGCGGCCGATCGTTCGCCTGTACATGTGGCTGTGCTTGCGAGCTTGACTGCCGTTTATAATTGGGTCTGATGCTAGTTGGATTTTAGTGTTCTGTTGTGTCGACACCAGCGGCGCACGGTGCGGCATTCATGAAGCAGTATTTAGTGACGCATAGCTCTGTTAAAACATAGCTACGAGGTCACCAAATACTACTTCATGAATGCTCCTTTAATCGTGTCATTTTTTTTGTCACCTGCCACTGTTCAAATCACACGCAAACTCACTGGCACTGTGTGCTTGCCGCCGGTGCGCTCACACAAACACACTGGCACTGTGTGCTTGCCGCCGGTACGCTCACACAAACACACTGGCATATTACAGCGTACGTGTCCTCGTGTGTTTCTCTGTATCTGTGGCCAACAGTGCGCAGTCTTCCATATATGCACTTTGCCGATGTCAATGTGATATATTTCCACTATTCATTTATTATCAATTTTTTGGGGTTCTGCGACTCCATGCGTTTGCACTTTGCAAACGTCGAAAAGAAAACTAGTTTCAAGCTTTAAGTGACAATTCAAAATAGCCAAAGGGGCCCGGCCCTGTTTTCGGCACTCGGATCACTTGAACAATTTTGTATTTCCGCGTCATGCATGGAACTGTTTTGCCTATCAATGCTCGCATTGAGTCTCGGAACCAAAATAAACGAACAACCTTGTTGAAGTTGAAGCAGACTAAAAAAGCATGTCAGTTTACTGTGATTTGTGATAACGTGACATATGATAACCTTGTGAAACAAAACTAACCACAATCTTGTTGTCACCGTCACTACTGCTTTCTCTTTTTATTGCTGTTTATAGCTTGTTTTTATGATTTCTGTCATGTACAGTTTGATAAAAAAAGACAGATGCAAAACGGTGTTTGACTTCTGTACGTGTTCGAGCAAACAAGTTTCAAACGAGTTTATCAGTTTCTCCGAAACTGAACTGTACATCAAAACAAAACGATGGCCGATTTTGTTCAGCTCTCAGGTAATAAATTGAAATGCTTTTTGTTTTCTTAAAAACCGTGAAACAGCAGCGCAGAATTCAACAGAAACTTGGAGACTGATTAACAGCATATTACAGGGCACTAGCCAAGATGAAAAAATGGATTGTTGCTACAGTGTGTGGTGAATAGAACACTATGTTTAAGTTATCGATTATTGCAGCAGGTGTCCATTTGAACCTGCAGTCGAATTCTAAATTATAGGCTATCAGTTGATTGGTTGGTTGGTTGGTGATCACGTGATGCATGCTTTCTTAGGGTTAGGGGGAAAAAATCCGGATTTTTTTTTTAATAAAATTTTTTTTTAATTTTTTTACAAGTTAGGTTCGTTCGAAGCGTCTCGTCGAGCTGAGTTCATCTAGACTATTTTCAGAACGATCCGGGAAACTATAAGAGCGAAAATCGTGTTTTATTGAAATTATGTCCATTTCATAGAGGGAAAGTTGCATTTTCAACAGTAAAACAGGGCAATTTTTCACGTGTACTTGAATATTGAACCGTTCTTAGTTCCTCTTTGAAAAATTACCAAAATTTGACTGTGTTCAAAAATTCCTGTTTGCTGTAGCTAAGTCGGCAACCCCTGTCGACCCGGTCGCCCCCCCCAAGACACTTACTTTCAGGTTCAACCAGCTATGCTATCTGCCACATGGCGAGAGCCCACTCTTCAAATCATCGTATCGAAAACACGTACCATGATTTCGCGATCACGTTGCGGGCAACTGACAGACGCAAGTTTAACACGTTAGTTTAGCTCAGCACGCATGTTATCGGGTATCTGAAAAACGGTCGTGTGATGTGGTATTAACCAACATCTCCGCTCAAATTGTTTAACAATATATCGCACAACTCCATTGTAGACCTATAACATACGCCAATCAACAAGATATCATGTTCATCTCATGGCCTACCGACTGAAAAACATGTTCTAAGTTGCAAGAAAACGATTTCTGAAACGATATTTCAATTCAGCTGAGTCATTTCAACGCTAAAAATTGACTCTAGAAGTCATCCAAATCGAAAAACATGGAGTACGTCGGTCAAAATGACCAAATAATGACATTTACCTAAGCACACAAAGAAGTTGGGAAGAAAATTTGGTTTGAACTTTCAAAAAATTATGCCATAAATCGAATTTTCAGAGCAAAGTAGAAGAAAAAGTTTTCAAATGTTTTTTAAGTTTGAAAAAAAATCCAAATTTAAAAAAAAACGAAAAAAAAATTAAAAAATTTTTTTTTCAAAGCCCCTAACCCTATGCTTTCTGCACAGGCCTTGCTGGTGGAGGTCAGGTCAGGTACAGTGTATCACGTGATCACCAACCAATCAGCGTATAGCCTTCATTTTAGAGTTCGACTGTATTATTTATTCTTGTTGTTTCTCAAAATTCCAGAAAGCATCTACGAATTCCACGACGGCCGCTCAGCATGGCCAACAGTAAACGCAGCAATGGTGAACGATTTCAACCGGAATGGCTACGTGATTTTGAGGTGAGTTTTTTAGTTTGTTTACAAAACTTGTCACATTTTTGCGCAGAATACCGGACATGCGAAATTTTAATGTTTGAGAACTAGCTCAGTTCTCACAAGTGTGACGGAATTTCTCCACACTTTCCAGGAATCTATTCTCGCCAAACGAAACGCAAAAACTCCGCGCCGCATTTGACGCGGACGCATCGTTCCAGTCGTCGATCTTTCCGCGTCACGACACGTCCGCGCGACAGTACTCAATTTCAATATGGAACGATCCGGGCACGGACATTGTCGGCCGGGCCACTGGCTGCGCAAAGACGGTCGGCGTTGCTGAAGCGGTTGGTTTGGTTTGGTTTGGTTTGATGTTGATTCTTTGGCTGCATTCTCTTGAACTGAACGCTACTTTGTTCGTTGGTTGCTTTTTTCAATTGACGAATGTCGATTGAATAATGTGGAAATGCAAGTTTCAATCTAGGACACCGAAATCAAAACAGCCAAAATTTGATTGTTGAGTTTTGGTGTTGTTTGTTTGTTTGTTGAACTTGTATAGTTGCCGGACTGCATTGTCTTGAACTGGACGCTGATTGATTAAAATTATTCGTGTGTACTGTATCTGGAACTGATTGGAATCTTGTATATGTGTGCCAGTGTGTTCGTTTGCGACATGTTATAATCGAGTGCACAGTTTTCAAGCCAGCAGGACTTTGTTGCGTTTTTTTGATTGCAGCTTTTAAATCGAGGCGAGTTATATCTCTATCACGGAAAACTGGTGATGAAACAACCGCACGATGGCGCTGCAATCACATGGCATCAGGACTATGGGTCAGTGGAACTACGCACGAAACAGGGCTTTACATGTAGCTCCGTTCTATTAACCATTTATTTCTTATAGTTTTTTTTAATTCAGAATATCAGACGAATCAAGTGTTCTGATTGTACTTTGTTTTCGCTCCAGCTATTTCTACCACAATCGAATGCTGTTCGCTGATTCGCTGACGGCGCTCGTTGCGCTGACCAATAGCGATCGTAGCAATGGCGGACTGCAAGTATCGTTGATTTTTTTCAAATTTTTGCTCGATTTTTTCGACGTTACTCAAAAACACTGAACAAGGTACGGATCAAAAATTGATAACACTTTGTACGGACGTTAACGTATTCAAATCTTGTCCAACGGCTACCGACCATTCAGGTTTTAACACAGCTATGCGGCTACTAAATGCTACAACATGAATGCGCCCTTAAAATGCTTCAGTTTTTATTTTCGGCGATGACTAAACTGTGGAGCGTTTGATCGCCGCACCATACGTTTTTGCTTTACCCAAGTCGGTGTTTCCAAAAACAGTGTTCCAAATATAAATCAAACTATATGGCTCAGAGTGAAGCGCTAGGTGACATCATTAGCAGTGGTTTTGCACGTGATAGCACACGCTGTGTTTTCCATGTAAGACCACGAAGTTTTTTCTGACAAAATATAACGTGTAGACGTTTTCACCGTAATATCACGTAACGTTTCTTTACATGACATCACGTTGTTTTTCTGTGTGACTAAGCGTTTCCACGCAACGTCACGTTTTTTTACGTGATGCCTTATGGTGACAAGAGTGCAGTAGCCATAACCTTAACTTTTTTACACACATGCACGAAACAACGTTCCAACTAATGACAGAGCGACATACTTACTAATCAAGGCGCTGAAACTTTCATCATTTTTGTGGTTCTTCTGTGACTCAATAGCAATACCCACGTACAGTAATAGATGAAAAAAACAGTTTTATTTGTGGGGCGTTTAGTCCCGGTACGCGGTACCTGCATCGAGTTACTAACGATATCTGAAACCGCAACGGAGTTCCGTCGACTTGGCAACTATCTTGCGAACGATAAAAGGACTGTCGTCCAGTCTTGTATTTCTCATTGTTTCCAGTTTTTTCAACAAATGAAACAATAACTTTTCTTCTGACTTACTGCTGTAGCAGCACTTAACTGAATCGACGTCATCATCCCTTTTCTTTTCTACTAAAACCAACATCGCCGTGGTGACAACATGTCCGCTGATACTGTTTGCCTGTTGCTTGTTGCATTGTTCGTCAACGTTTTCCTCTGCAACGTCGTGCGCGCAGGTGATAGTGTGTTCATGGTTGAACTGCTTGGTAATTATATTGGATAACCATTAACCAACAAGTTATTGATTCATTATTGGTTATGTTGATTTGTATCCCACACCGGTTATAGAAACAAACTCTCGTGGTTTGGTCTTGGTGTAAGGATGACAAGTTGACGGGAATCACAGTTTTTCGGCTGTTGACCAAATGAACTTTTTTCACCTATTCTCAAAGACGCTCAAATTGATTTTTTATTGTCTTTGAAAACCGCTAAGTTGTGTGTTTCATGCACCAGAAGAGACGCTGGCGCTTTTGGCATGAATTCAACGTGAAACACGTCTATCCTGAACCTGTAGATACGAATTTTCGCAGACGCCTCGATTGAAGATGAAACGTTCACAACAAAGGACACCATCTGCGACGTGCCGCTGCGATTGCTGCACGCACAATACCGAAACGTGGAGAACATTGCGCGTCAATATTTCGTTCGTAACATTTTCTCATACAACGTCACCAACAGCAACGAAACACGTTGTTGGTATGCGAAATGGCATTACAAGAATCCGATGAGCTGGGAAGATGCAAATAAGGTGTGCCACGATGATCTACGCCATACGATGCGCGTCAATGGTGGCGTGCGGGTGACACGACGCGGGAGACTGCCGTGGATCGACAGCAGACAGGCTGCTCTCAACCTCAAACAGATTCAGATGAATTCGGTACGTACGGAATGTTTTGAGAAATTCTCTCATATGCAATTTTCAACAAAACAACTGCGAAAATAGTTTTTGTTTGATATAATTTATTTTAAACGCTGAAGAAATATACAATGTAGTTGCACTGCTGCAGTTCCCTTTTTTTATTATTTGGTTTTGTTGCCCCTTGCTCTGTTTATTGCGGTTGTTTCTTTTGCAACTGTCGAGAAACTTTGGAAAGAAACCACCTCCAAACAGTGCAGCGTTGCAACAAAAACCTAATAACAACAAAATTAACAGTGAAACTACTTTTTTCTAGGATTACTTTTTGACATATTCGTCGACAAAATCAATCAATTTGTAGGCTTGGATCGGTCTACGAAAGATACCCACATGCATCTACGATGCTAATAAGACTCAATATCATCTCGTTTACGATCACTCGATGAACGCGCAAGGACTATCGAAAGTGGTAAAGATGCCTCTGCCTATATTCACTGCCGACCGACAGGCAAAAGAGGCAGAATGCGCGATGATATGCAACACTACGAATTGTCGTCAGTCCGCAGATGAGGACGTTAATCACACGGTCATGTTCGTAAAGTGCAATTCGATGAGGCAATTCTTTTGCGAAGTCGCAATAGATGACCGTTTTGAAACAGGTCAGTATTTTCAGAAGTCCCAATGTTTTATATACAGGGTCGTCCGAAAGTAGCGGTAACTTTGCGGCGCTGCAGCTCGCCCACCGTTCATTTGAGTTTTTACTTGAGAAATTTTAACCATTCATTTAAAAACGTTCGAAACGAATAAGTTTTCATTATTTTTCAGTTAGAAAAAATAAACATTTTATCCGACCAGAAATTTGGCTAAGTTTAGTCAAACTATGAAAATGTTGTGAGCTGCGTGTGGTAAATTAAATTAAAACGGCAAACAATAAAGTACATATGATCAAAAGAAGTACAAATTTAGAGGGAACAATGTGGAGTTTATCTGTAACCGTTTCAGCGTATGTGGGAGAATCGTGTGCGCTCTCCGAATTGTGCACGAGCGGCAGTGTGTGCAATTTCACGACGAACATGTGCGAGTGCCCCACGCGCAACACCTGTGCCGGTGCGTGCCCCGTTTCGTTTCTGTGTAGCCGCGCGCTTTCATTCATGAAATATCGCGGTGTTATAAAATACTCCAATACTTAAGTGACACTTAGGGTAGTGAAGCAAAAAAAGCACATTTTTAAATTCAAAACCAGTGTAATCGTTTATAAGTCCTCGGCTTCAAAATTCACGATGCATACTTTCTGTGCAAAACCGATTCCGTTTCCACAGCGATTTTTGTACAGAAAGATTCACCACGTGATCAGCAACTAATCAGCTGATTCCCTATAATTTAGAGTTCGACTGTAGGTGCCAAAGTAGCACACGGAGCAATAACCGGTATGGCACACCTCAACTATTTTCTAGTATGAAGAAGTAAAACTTCTTTCGAACTTTTCCACGCGTCTCCGCTTCAGCAAGACCTTCAACTACATCGAGTAACGTAACGACGAAACCATCTAACGACACGGAACGGGACGGGCTAGCAGTGAGCTCCAGTGGAGATGAACACTGGTCGAGCAGTTTCATGGTGCTTTTGCTGCTGGGAGTCTCGTGTGGCGTGCTGGCCTTAATCACAGTCGTGGCTCTCATCCGTTCAGTATATTACAGATTTTTTAGTTTTTCCGAGTGCATTGTGTACTGCTTTTGTCGCGTTGTCTTTGTCTTGCAAATGTATGTCCCGCAAAATGCGGTATGTAATATACACACGAGACGATACATAAAGGAAATCGGGATAAGGGGTATGCGGTACGGGTACGGCGGTACACGGCACAGGTACGTTGTCCCGCAATTTGCCCGTACTTCGCATTCCATCTCTAGTTGTTTCATCTGTACACGTCTCGACAAGAATTGTGATGGTTCAGCGTTTCGTTATTTTTATGTTTTTCTATCGCAAAAACGCCTTAATAAATTGCAACGAATATAACAAAGTGATTCAAACTGGAGATCAGAAAGTACTCACGTTTGGATTACCCGGTACACAATACATTCACATTATTCACAGCTGTGCATACACTTGTACATTGACTTTACATTCACAAAGAATAATGCATTCGTGGTGACTTGGGCGCTCAGCCAGCACACTTAACTCGTATGCCCGTTTTTCATTTTACAGTGGCTTGTGTCATGTACCGTCGTCTGAAGCATGCTAAGAAGAAGACGAAGAAGAACAAGAGCAGCAAGAAGAAGACAGACGTGAACACCAGTCAGCCGCAGCAACAGCAGCAGCAGGAACGAGAACGGGAACGGGAACCGGAACGGGTACGGGAACGAGAACGGGAAGAACGCCATGAATCGACGACCAACGATGCGCGATTAACGACGGCGAGGGATTCTTCCAAGGAGCAAGGTTACGACTCAAAGACGGAGCAGGAGGAAGAGGAAGAGTTCGAGTACTCGGACTTGGATAATTACCCCGGCTACGATGCGATCTATGAATCCGCGCCAGTGATACAGCAAGAGGACTGATTTGCTTTTGCGCCACATTGCACACAATCGAATGTGACAATTTTCTCGAAATACGAATAACGAATCATTATCGGATCATCGTTGTTGCAGTGTGTTTCTCTGAATCTGTCAGATTGTTTTTCTTGCAGAGTGTATTGAGTTCGCAAACGAAGAGCCGGATGGGATCGGGTTAAAAAGCCACAAAAGAGGGGCTTAACCAAACTCGATTAATCCCCGTTCAATCTTCCATTAGTCAAAGTACTCTGCAGCTTTCGCGGCTCAGTGTTCCGCAAAGATCGACAGGCTTTTAGAAGCATATGCATTCTTATGTAACTTTTCATGCGAACGGTTTCTGACGAAATCGCGATATACCGTAATCGTTTTTTGTGTTGCCAGAATTTTGTCCATTCGACTGTTGTTCGTGAGCTGTGTTGGTCACACTGATTATTTTCTTCAATAAATCCAGGCGCTTTTCAAAAAATTAAGTTATGTACGCCAAAGATTGTGTTGAAGGAAACTATAAGTTTTAAATCAGAATGCAAAATGCCGTTTGTTTTGTTCCAACTGAAGCCCTTAAATTATCTTATGCAACTACAAATAATGTGCCAATGTTGACTTAACTGACAAGTATAAAAAGCGAAGTTTTTTGGAATTTCACGCTCTGAGGTACAAATTGAAACGCATTGATCAGCAGAATGTCGCTCTACCATTAGTTTGAAACACACGTGGTAATTTAAAGAAAGAACTTTAAAAAAAAGAATAATACATATAATCAAGAGACGACTGATGCGCATGAAAGGATATCTCTTGTCTCCGGAGCTCATTACTCGCTCGGCGGGTTGGCTATTTCCATTCCTGAAAAACAGGAAAAATAGGTTTTAAGAGCCGCTTTTAAAACTGTAAAGTGTCTGTAACGCCACTGTTACTGGAGAAACCATGCGTTTGCAATTTCTTAGTGAAACGGTTGTCAAACCTGTTTAAGAAGCCAATAAATTAGAGACGTTGGTGATCACGTGATGCATGCTTTCTGCGCAGGCGGAGTTTGTCCCACACAGACGGCACGCGTCACGTGATCACCATATCCAATCAGCTGATTGTCTATACTGTAATTTAGAGTTCGACTGTAAATGCATAAAATGATCAAAAATCCACAAAAATTCAGGTGATCAAGGGCAGCAATCGCTGTGGACGATTGGAACATGAGATTGCGGATCCCACTCAGAACAACACACAAATGCGTGCCGACCCAAAGCGCATCGAGCTGTTGACACAGGTTTTACACGTGAACAAAAGTTGGCATATAATGATACCCAAGTTGGTGCTTATGTTGGTCTGCCGTTCTTGGTGTCCATATTGGTGCCTTTTCAAAGATGAACAAATGTTTGAGTCTTGGGGTTAACTAGTCAGTGAATTGACCACTTCGATGCCCTCCCTTTATGGGTCCCTTCTTAGTAGCAGTTCCCGTTTCTAAACCAGAAGGTTTAGAAATTTGGTCTTTGAAATGACTCCAGTGTGTCTGCGGTAAACTGCTGGCAAGCGTTTTCCAAGATACGTATCACCAAGATAGGTACCTAAATGGCACGAATGGCACGGGCCGGGCACCAGTAAAGCATGGGGATGGGCACCAACTCGGGCACCATTATGGTGTTTTTTTCGGTCATGGTTATCATGATAACACAAAAGTTTTCGAGTGAACTTTATTCAACATCAAAGGTGCTGCCAGTTGTCGACGTCGATCTTGCAGCCGGTGACGCCGTGTTCTTCCACAGTAACACGCTACATCGCAGCGGTGCAAACACGTCCGACAACCGCAGGTGGCATCTGATACTGACGTAAGTTTCACGAGCTACAGCTTTTTGGGTTGCATTTGAGATAAAAATTACAATTGGAACTTTTTCTCACATTCACCGGAAACTGGTCAAGTTGGTTGTCAGTCGTGTGTTGGTAAAAAATCGACATATTACGCAAATTGTTTATCATACCGTGTATATGGTAGGGGGCAATGTAACATACATTAGAAATCTTGCTCGCGGCCCAGCAAGTGAAGAACGATCTTTTTCCGAATTCATTTGAGATACTGTGAATCATGCGAGCAGTCCCAAATAACCACCGAACCAGTTCCAAATAAATGTACGTGATCACATGAGGCATATATCAGCCTTTTGACGCAGCCCATCAATGTTCCCAAATGTGCGGAGATGATGAAAAAAAAACAATGCGAGAAACTTTTGCTCAGGTATAACACGAAGGACAACAGTCCAGACAGAGCACACCACCACGCGTGCTATGGCGAGCACAAACTGACTCGTTACGATGCGCATGCGGTGAAGGACTGCGAAGAGTTGACAATCGGTGCGCACAGCTATATGCGGCCCTCGCAACATCCGATGATTAAGACGAAATAAAACAGACAGCACGTTAAATCTAAGCTGTTTAGTAATGTTGCACGCACAGTACACAAACAAACAAACGCACACATACGTAAACGAACTGAGCAACCTGTCCAGTGAACTCGCATTTTCAAATCTTGCTCAGTTGTTGAGCTTTTTACAGTGTGTATTTACAATGTACGTACGACTGCGGTGTGTGTGTGCTTGTATCATGCTACTGTGCAGCGGTACTGAGTTTTCCGACATCAACAAGACTGCTCTATCATCGAACCCTTTGGAACCGGAAAGTGATGAACTTGAATGTGATTTGGGGGTTCCATCTGTGTATGAGTGACAAATTTAGTCAGGTCCGTTTCGCAGTTTTTTTATAATAACACACAGTTGTATGTTTATTCAATCAAACGCACAGGCACACATGTAAGTACATGTGCTATAACGGGTGTGCGAGCTGCGAGCGTGTGTTACTGAGCAACATTTGTTTTATTACAGGCTGTCAAATTGTTGTCTAATTGTCAGATTGTCAGGACGTAGTGTCTTTTCAAACTGCAGATGGTATGTAATGTATTATTGGCTTTATTGTTTTTAAAATAAAAGTTTCCTTGGTGCCCGGTCAATTGATTATATTCGCAACAATCGCCAAAAACATACTTTTTCATGAGTTTATTATCCGTTGCCCGTGCCCCGTGTATACTATAGCTGTCATTATTTCCATCATCAATCAACCAATAGACTCACGAGCGGAACGGCGACCGTTTGGGATTTGGATTGCAACAATCGGCCGAAAAAATACACTTTTTAGGAATTAATTATGCTTCGTCGGCTGTATGCCAGCTGCTATCATTTTCATTAGTATCAATCAGCAAAAAGACTCACAATCAGAGGGTTCATTTCAGTTCGGGATCGCGGGATCAGTGATCGTTACATCAAAATCAATTCCGTTTCTGCCGAATATCAATCAAACAAAAAATTACCTTTGGCGGATACGTCCACCATGTGCGGATATGTTGGTTGGCAGATGAAAACAAATCGTTTTTTGCAATTGCAACAGTTATGAAGTCTGGCAATTGTGGAGCCTCATTTATTAAGACCACTAATAAACTTTCACATGACCTTCAGGGTTTTTCATTTTGTTCAGTTTACCATATTTTCCGGTTGCGGGGCACTTTGTTTTCACATTTGGACTGTCACGTATGCAGTAACCACACCGTCGTCCCCGTCCTCTGCTTTGTCATTCGATCAAGCTGCTGGCTCCTTGTAGCAAATTTTAGTGAGCACAGGGTGGAAAACGCGTTACTGTCACTGGAACTCTCAAATAAAAGTCATTTTGTTCAAAATAAAATTTTGATAAGGGATTCTGATGTCTGTGTCAACTGTTAACTGATAAGTGACAGCTAATTCAAAATCGATTGTTTCTTTTCGCTGAAATCTTGAACAATTTTGGAAATAAGCGCGTTTCTGCATGCATACTACAGCTGGGCTTGTATGTTTTCAGCGTTTTTTTTCATAATTAGAATCTGGTCGTGAGGAGCACACATCATATGTTTCATCTCAATTCAACTGGTTATTGATATTCTGCGAAAAAAGCTCTCCGGATCATGAACAGCGCTATATGTGTATTGTGTACATGTACATATGTTGCTTGTGCACTATGCAACATGTATATCCATGTGACCATAATATGTGCACTGAATGCGTAAAAACTGTCACCGTCGCAACGGTAGGCAGGCAAACAAACGCTTTTTTCAACAATCATCAAAGTTTGAACTGGAATTTTAATTTTGAAAATAGTGCATTCATACGTGCATTGAATGACATTTCTGAATAAATTGGAACAGTCTACTTTTTTGTTCGTTCGTCTGGGAACCGTTTTTTTCACTTTTGGGTTTTTATAGCGTTTGAAAAAAAAAACAATGCGTTTTTAAAAAAACTACAATGTGTTGAATTTAGTGGAACGTCTTCTTTTTCTATGATGTATTTTTCAAACGTGTCCCACTGAAATGACGTCATGTACCGCAAAACATGCGCTTGTCGTTCACAGCAAACCAGATTTTCCGTTTAGCCGATTGCTTCTCGTAGACAAATGGTGAATGTCGAATCAGTCACACCAAACTGAAATTTTTAGTGCTTATACTTTGGCAAACGGGCGTTTTTAAAGCAAATGACGTCACTTTAGTCCGGACACGTTTGAATAAATCCACATTACTTGCACCTCAGATAGCCGAGAGCGTCAAAATCCATACGATGATGAGCCGATGCGCAGTCAGTCGGTGTTTCGCGTTGTGGCTGCCACTCGCTGGCATGCTGATGTGTCTCGTCTGTCCGTCACCTGGTAAACCACGAAAAGATCACTGAAAACCACTAAACTAAACTAAACGCCACTAAACCACAAAACCAATGGGAAAACTGTAAAACTGGTTGTAGGCTAAGCCAAGCGTCACATACCCTTTTTATATGTAAACATGCTCACTAAATCTGAGTTTTCAAAAAAATTGGTTTGGTTTTTGAATTTCACATGTCAGCAGACAAAAAATTTGAAAAAAATAGAAAAAAAATCTCCGTTGCAGATTTCGAGGCCTGGTGCGCATCGTTGCTGTCGGCGCCACTGGAAATAGCGCCTGATGATGGGCATACAAACAGCGTGTACAGAACGGGATATTTCAGGTTCAGAATGGTGGGCTCATACGGCTCTGTGTGCCCGGCTTGCTGGCTTGGAACGTGTTTCCTTGTGCACTGGCCGGACACTTACACGCCGAATTAGAACAGAACACAACAGAACAGAGCATTTCTCTTTAGCTAAAGGCCCATTCACCATCACTGTAAAAAGTGGTTTGTGTGAGTGCCGTGTGGTGTGTGGATTTGTCGATTGCTTGTTTTCAGACGTAGTTGCTACACAATGGACCTCGTTCTCAATCAACCTTCGCAGATGCGATTTGGCGAAAGCGCAAAACATCAGTGTACTCGGTAATCTTTTCGAAATTTACTGAAAAAACGACGATAATGAAAAAGTCCGTCCCCAATATTCTTTTGATGGGAGTGGGACCTCCGGCCCTCTTGTAGAGACAGAATTCTACGTTTTTCGAATTTTTTATTTTTAAATTTACGCAAGTCTCTACGGTATTTTTCAGCGCCAGTTTTTATTGAAAATAAAGTTTTTGAACACAAAACTTTTTTTCCGCAACTATAAAATTTGAGTGCACGGCGTTCGTATCAAAAACAAAGAAACACATCCGACAAGCAATTAATTGCGTCAAAAAACAGCGTCCACAACACACAGCTGTGCAACATTTCTTCCCCAAGTGCATGCAGGGTAAGCCAGGGGGTCACCATTTGATTGTCCAGTACCTCAATCCGCTTTACCTGTGCTGTTGAAATTCGAAACTTACATACCAAAAGGTTTTAAAAACTTAGATCAAAAAATCCAGTTTGTTTAAACCTACTTCTAGCAGAACACGTTTAAAAAACCTCGTTTTGCAGTTTTTGTTTGCACACAATTCGTAATTTACACAGTTACTCGAAAATTCAACTAACCTCCGCAAACTTGACTTACTTGATTTGTTCGTCGCTCCTCGCTATTCAAGCCTTTCAAATTTCAGCAAACTGGAAAGCTGTTGAAGAGTTTGTTAGTTACACGAATCAAAAAGGTCCCATTTTTTTGCTTTGTATTTTTATTGTAAACTTTTAAACTTTTAGTCAATGTGATGTATTATCATTTTTTTTGGGTTCTGCTCTGCGACTCCATGCGTTTTGCAGATGTATGTAGAAAGGAAACTAGTTTCATTCAATCTTTATGTAGCAATGTAGGAACTCGGATCACTTCATCTATTTTTTATACCCGCCTCATGCATGAAACTGCTTATACGTGTAAAGGCGCGTTTAGCAATTAGTTTTTTGTGCGTACTCACGGACACGACACGTAAAAAATGGCCACGCGATTTAGAAATCGTGTCGTGTGTGCTATCTTAATGCATTACGGACACTATTCGTTTGCGTACGGGATTTAGAACGACGTTTGTGCGTACGGACGAAAAACTAAATGGTGTTTCCGCCTTAAGTGTGTGTGCATTGAGTCTTGGAACAAAATTATAAGATAATATTCGGTTGACAATCACAATGATATTATCATCTTATCATCTAAACTACAGTTGTACAACATTCACAAAACTCGAACACATACAGTTTATATCAGTGAATAAGTCATTTTTAATTTCTGTTTTTATGTATAGGCCGCTGATACAGCCCAGAAGTTTCCAACATCATTAAATCTGTCGACCAATTTTTGTTGATTGATCGGATAGAATGTAAAGAAATAAATTCTAAAAAAGCGTATTCACATGTGATATGCACGCACACAGCTGTATACCATATTTACTGTTTGTTCACAAGTATTTCTGTTTTTGAATCACAACCCTTCGCAAGACACTATCGCAGTGCATTACTGTCTCACAAACACGTGGAAACCGGGCGCCGTCACGAAATTGGCGCCAATTTGAAACAGACGGCAGGTGGTCGTGGTCGGCTCGTACGAGAATCCGGCGCACACCAGCGCGTGCGTGTAGCCGGAGCAGGCGCGGGCGCATGCTGCTTTCGTGCGAATCATTCCGTTGTTGGCGTTGTTGTGTTGTTGGCCAATCTCAAACGTCTCGTTCGCGCGCACATCTGTGCAGGAATCAGAGATATACCTTGACAAAAAGAACAATGTTGAGACGGATTGATTCTCGATCATGTAAACTTTGATGGCGCGCACAAGATTGATTTTCACAGTAAAAAAACGTGCATTTGCTCTGTGAATTGGAGGCGATGAACACACGACAAAACAGGTTGTTTCGTTTGTCGGCATTCATATCATTGCTTATTGTTGAGCAAATTCAGAGTGTGACATTCAAACTGCATACAGCACATAGAAAACTGCATGCATTAATTCTTTTTAGTTTGGTTCCCAGACTCAATGCGCGCTTAGGATGGGCAAAACAGTTTCATGCATGACGCTGGAATTCAAAATTGGTATAGCGATCCGAGTCCACTAAATAGGGCGCGTTAATTGGGCTACTTTGAATTGCCACATAAATATGAAACAGTTTCCTTTCGATCCGTCTGCAAACGCATTGAGTCGCAGAACCCAAAAAATTGACAATAGAAGCAAACTGATATTCCATTGCATGCGATTTGTATTGCGGAACAACCAATCAGCACGACCTAATTTGTGGAACTGAATCAATGAGAAAAAACGACAACATACCCGAAGAAAACCGATCATACTTGTCAACGTAAACGGGATCGGCTGCAAAATGAATGCGATAAATCAGACACACATTTTATATCAACCAATCAATCGAAAAACATATTTGGGGCGCCTTGAAAAAGAAACACATGGTTTGTTTTGATGAATCAGGCAAAAATTACTGTTTTTTTTTTCGGTTTCGCTCTCTGATATATGGCGTTATATTGTGCCAGGAACAAAAAACTCCATGCCTGAAGACCGAGCATTTTTTTCGTGTGATGTTGCGCAACAAAAATAGTCCAACAAAAAACCTCAAACCAAATAGCCGTTTGGCCCATTTTTGCAATTTGTTGAGTTACGGGTGGTATTATAGCTCAATAATTGGTCGAACTTTTTTCTTGGTGCCCGCAGTTACACATTCACGCAAGCACACGAGTTCATGGTGTGTGGCAGTGGCATACGTAATGTGTACTGCACACTGTGTGTGTGTGTGTGTGCCAGTGTGTTTGTCTGTTTGCGCAGCAACGTCACAAAGTAAAGTGCATGGTCTTCCCGAAAAAGAGCGCTAACGATATTCGCAGAGCCAGTAAGCATCAGACGACGTTGATTGCATCGACGCAGTGTTATACCAGAATTTAACGAAATCACCAGTGCTCGGGTGTCCGCTGTCCCAAACTGAAGAGAATACCGTAAAGTCTTGCATATAAGGTTTCCTTATATAAATTTGAAAATCAAAATGTTCTGAAAAAGTAGAATTTTCTGTGACAACGTTATAAGTGGGAGAAGTCTTATAAAGCGAAGATCAGAAAATCCGGCCTTATAAACGGGTTGAGATTTTGACCACGTCAAAATTTTCAATTTTTTGGTTTCCCGCCGTGTGACACTCCGCCCACTTTTGGGTGGGGGTCTTATAAGTGGGAGGAACCTGATACGCAAGACTTTACGTTATGGTGTCAACGTCGTTCTGTTGCAACGGGATGGTTTTTAAACCTTTTAAAAAGTTTAAAAAAACTGCTCTTTATCCCGATTTCTTTTACTGTACCTCCAGGTGCCAACATCGCCGTGGTATGTTCATCCCCGTGCCATCTCCAAACGCCACCCACTCGACCGGCCCCAATCAGAACGTGCCCATTTGTTACCAATGGCTTTAATAGCAAAAAATTTAAAACGAAATAAACAAAAGAATACACCGACAGCAGTCAGCACACGCTCAGATAATTATGCCAGACACATAACTCTTAATTAAAAAGCATAAATTTCTTTGAACTGTTGCACATCGAAACTGACCAACCTCGCTTATTGCTGCGAGAATTTGTTGCGCCAGCGCGCTCGTGGGTATGGCTGCCATATTGCCGCCGGGATATCTTGGAAAAAAAACATCATGTAGGGTGGGCCATAGAAGTAGTGGGTCACCTTTTTGATTGCGTGTAACTAACAAACTCTTCAACAGCTTTGCCAGTTTTGCTGAAATTTGAAAGGCTTGAATAGCGAGGAGCGACGAACTAAGTCAAGTAAGTCAAGTTTGCGGAGGTTAGTTGAATTTTCGAGTAACTGTGTAAATTACGAATTGTGGTGCAAACAAAAACTGCAAAACGAGGTTTTTTAAACGTGTTCTGCTAGACACGTAGGTTTAAACAAACTGGATTTTTTACCGATCTAAGTTTTTAAAACCTTTGGTATGTAAGTTTCGAATTTCAACAGCACAGGTAAAGCGGTTGAAGCGCTATGGACAATCAAATGGTGACCCACCACTTCTGGCTTACCCTGCATGCACTTGGGGAAAGAAATGTTGCACAGCTGTGTGTTGTGGACGCTGTTTTTTGACGCAATTAATTGCTTGTCAGGCATGTGTTTCTTTGTTTTTGATACGAACGCCCGTGCACTCAAATTTTATAGTTGCGGAAAAAAAGTTTTGTGTTCAAAAACTTTATTTTCAATAAAAACTGGCGCTGAAAAATACCGTAGAGACTTGCGTAAATTTAAAAATAAAAAATTCGAAAAACGTAGAATTCTGTCTCTACAAGAGGGCCGGAGGTCCCACTCCCATCAAAAGAATATTGGGGACGGACTTTTTCATTATCGTCGTTTTTTCAGTAAATTTCGAAAAGATTACCGAGTACACTGATGTTTTGCGCTTTCGCCAAATCGCATCTGCGAAGGTTGATTGAGAACGAGGTCCATTGTGTAGCAACTACGTCTGAAAACAAGCAATCGACAAATCCACACACCACACGGCACTCACACAAACCACTTTTTACAGTGATGGTGAATGGGCCTTTAGCTAAAGAGAAATGCTCTGTTCTGTTGTGTTCTGTTCTAATTCGGCGTGTAAGTGTCCGGCCAGTGCACAAGGAAACACGTTCCAAGCCAGCAAGCCGGGCACACAGAGCCGTATGAGCCCACCATTCTGAACCTGAAATATCCCGTTCTGTACACGCTGTTTGTATGCCCATCATCAGGCGCTATTTCCAGTGGCGCCGACAGCAACGATGCGCACCAGGCCTCGAAATCTGCAACGGAGATTTTTTTTCTATTTTTTTCAAATTTTTTGTCTGCTGACATGTGAAATTCAAAAACCAAACCAATTTTTTTGAAAACTCAGATTTAGTGAGCATGTTTACATATAAAAAGGGTATGTGACGCTTGGCTTAGCCTACAACCAGTTTTACAGTTTTCCCATTGGTTTTGTGGTTTAGTGGCGTTTAGTTTAGTTTAGTGGTTTTCAGTGATCTTTTCGTGGTTTACCAGGTGACGGACAGACGAGACACATCAGCATGCCAGCGAGTGGCAGCCACAACGCGAAACACCGACTGACTGCGCATCGGCTCATCATCGTATGGATTTTGACGCTCTCGGCTATCTGAGGTGCAAGTAATGTGGATTTATTCAAACGTGTCCGGACTAAAGTGACGTCATTTGCTTTAAAAACGCCCGTTTGCCAAAGTATAAGCACTAAAAATTTCAGTTTGGTGTGACTGATTCGACATTCACCATTTGTCTACGAGAAGCAATCGGCTAAACGGAAAATCTGGTTTGCTGTGAACGACAAGCGCATGTTTTGCGGTACATGACGTCATTTCAGTGGGACACGTTTGAAAAATACATCATAGAAAAAGAAGACGTTCCACTAAATTCAACACATTGTAGTTTTTTTAAAAACGCATTGTTTTTTTTTTCAAACGCTATAAAAACCCAAAAGTGAAAAAAACGGTTCCCAGACGAACGAACAAAAAAGTAGACTGTTCCAATTTATTCAGAAATGTCATTCAATGCACGTATGAATGCACTATTTTCAAAATTAAAATTCCAGTTCAAACTTTGATGATTGTTGAAAAAAGCGTTTGTTTGCCTGCCTACCGTTGCGACGGTGACAGTTTTTACGCATTCAGTGCACATATTATGGTCACATGGATATACATGTTGCATAGTGCACAAGCAACATATGTACATGTACACAATACACATATAGCGCTGTTCATGATCCGGAGAGCTTTTTTCGCAGAATATCAATAACCAGTTGAATTGAGATGAAACATATGATGTGTGCTCCTCACGACCAGATTCTAATTATGAAAAAAAACGCTGAAAACATACAAGCCCAGCTGTAGTATGCATGCAGAAACGCGCTTATTTCCAAAATTGTTCAAGATTTCAGCGAAAAGAAACAATCGATTTTGAATTAGCTGTCACTTATCAGTTAACAGTTGACACAGACATCAGAATCCCTTATCAAAATTTTTTGAACAAAATGACTTTTATTTGAGAGTTCCAGTGACAGTAACGCGTTTTCCACCCTGTGCTCACTAAAATTTGCTACAAGGAGCCAGCAGCTTGATCGAATGACAAAGCAGAGGACGGGGACGACGGTGTGGTTACTGCATACGTGACAGTCCAAATGTGAAAACAAAGTGCCCCGCAACCGGAAAATATGGTAAACTGAACAAAATGAAAAACCCTGAAGGTCATGTGAAAGTTTATTAGTGGTCTTAATAAATGAGGCTCCACAATTGCCAGACTTCATAACTGTTGCAATTGCAAAAAACGATTTGTTTTCATCTGCCAACCAACATATCCGCACATGGTGGACGTATCCGCCAAAGGTAATTTTTTGTTTGATTGATATTCGGCAGAAACGGAATTGATTTTGATGTAACGATCACTGATCCCGCGATCCCGAACTGAAATGAACCCTCTGATTGTGAGTCTTTTTGCTGATTGATACTAATGAAAATGATAGCAGCTGGCATACAGCCGACGAAGCATAATTAATTCCTAAAAAGTGTATTTTTTCGGCCGATTGTTGCAATCCAAATCCCAAACGGTCGCCGTTCCGCTCGTGAGTCTATTGGTTGATTGATGATGGAAATAATGACAGCTATAGTATACACGGGGCACGGGCAACGGATAATAAACTCATGAAAAAGTATGTTTTTGGCGATTGTTGCGAATATAATCAATTGACCGGGCACCAAGGAAACTTTTATTTTAAAAACAATAAAGCCAATAATACATTACATACCATCTGCAGTTTGAAAAGACACTACGTCCTGACAATCTGACAATTAGACAACAATTTGACAGCCTGTAATAAAACAAATGTTGCTCAGTAACACACGCTCGCAGCTCGCACACCCGTTATAGCACATGTACTTACATGTGTGCCTGTGCGTTTGATTGAATAAACATACAACTGTGTGTTATTATAAAAAAACTGCGAAACGGACCTGACTAAATTTGTCACTCATACACAGATGGAACCCCCAAATCACATTCAAGTTCATCACTTTCCGGTTCCAAAGGGTTCGATGATAG
>JASANC010004753.1:0-14295 GCA_030248135.1 Theristus sp. LFF4_11
CAGCTGCATCTGCAGTTCCGGTGCTCCTCCTCCATAACACAGGAAAGAAAAATGCAAAAACTAAATTGATCATTTTCACCTTATCAAAAAGGCTTGGCTTAGGATTAGGATTAGGTTTAGGAACCTACAACGACTCATTACAAGCAACCTCAGATCAAAAATAAAAAAAATCACTTTTAAGAATGTATACAAATCGAGCCGAGGGGTTGGGGGTAGGGTAGAGATGTCAAGAAAAAAAAAATTTCTATTTTTTTTTTTAAATTTTTTTTTAAATTTTTTTTTTTTAAAATGAAAGTTGTTCAGAATTTTTCAGGGAGTCCGAATATCACCATCTGAGGAGCCACCGACTTACCATATGACCCCCACTCATATGGGAGGAGGGTGAAAATTTCAGACTTGGTTTCGGCGACCCCATTTTCCCACCGACGACATCACGTCTCGTGTTTTGCCTCTCAATTCACCTCAAATAACACGGAAACAAGTTCAACAACAAACCGGTGTGATCATGACGACACGAGGCGAAACAGCAACGAGCAACCAACGAAGTTACGCTTGCAGTGGCAGACAGTGCAATTTCGACCTTTCGAGATCCTGAAAAACGATGCATAAATGTGAGTTCTCTGCTTCTATCTCACCTTAGCGGCATCGGAATTTGTTGAACTAGCCTTTGCGACGCTCAAGTACTTCAATGCGCGAGTCGATCATCACTCACCAAGGCTGAAAACAGTCGATAAATCGATCCAGAATACCACCTGCAGCGTTGAAGACAAAGTGACAAGGTAAAGTCAAAGAAAATTTTTGTTGAACTTTCGAAAAATAATGCCAAAAACGGCATTTTCAGGGCACATTAAAAAAAAATTTCAAAAATTTTTAATAAAAAAAAAAAAAATGCTCATTTTTTTTTACTTTAAAAAAATAAAAAAAAATTTTTTTTTTGAAGCTTACATTTCTAGGGTAGGGTACGGGGAAAAAAAATCCGGATTTTTTTTAATTAAAAAAAAATTTAAAATTTTTTTTTTTACAAGTTAGGTTTGTTCGAAGCGTCTCGTCGAGCTGAGTTCATCTAGACTATTTTCAGAACGATCCGGAAAACTATAAGAGCGAAAATCGTGTTTTATTGAAATTATGTCCATTTCATAGAGGGAAAGTTGCATTTTCAACAGTAAAACAGGACAATTTTCGACGTGTACTTGAATATTGAACCGTTCTTAGTTGTTCCTCTTTAGAAAATTACCAAAATTTGACTGTGTTCAAAAATTCCTGTTTGCTGTAGCTAAGTCGGCAACCCCTGTCGACCCGGTCGCCCCCCCCCCAAGACACTTACTTTCAGGTTCAACCAGCTATGCTATCTGCCACATGGCGAGAGCCCACTCTTCAAATCATCGTATCGAAAACACGTACCATGATTTCGCGATCACGTTGCGGGCAACTGACAGACGCAAGTTTAACACGTTAGTTTAGCTCAGCACGCAAGTTTTAACATTTGGCCATGTTATCGGGTATCTGAAAAACGGTCGTGTGATGTGGTATTAACCAACATCTCCGCTCCAATTGTTTAACTTATCCAATTATCGCACAACTCCATTGTAGACCTATAACATACGCCAATCAACAAAATATCATGTTCATCTCATGGCCTACCGACTGAAAAAACATGTTCTAAGTTGCAAGAAAACGATTTCTGAAACGATATTTCAATTCAGTTAAGTCATTTCAACGCTAAAAATTAACTCTAGAAGTCATCCAAATCGAAAAACATGGAGTACGTCGGTCAAAATGACCAAATAATGACATGTACCTAAGCACACAAAGAAGTTGGGAAGAAAATTTGGTTTGAACTTTCAAAAAATTATGCCATAAATCGAATTTTCAGAGCAAAGTAGAAGAAAAATTTTTCAATTTTTTTTTAAGTTTGAAAAAAAAAATCCAAATTTTTAAAAAAAAAACGAAAAAAAAATAAAAAAAATTTTTTTTTTCAAAGCCCCTAACCCTAGGTGGGTCGGTATAAAAAACGTTTTTTTTCGGTATAAAAAACGGTATAAAAAACGGTTTTTTATACCAGCGCCAAAAAATGGCCAAAATAAATTACCGATATTTTACCGCGTAAATTTTGGTTTTTTTCCGGTTTTTTATACCGCCGAAGGACCCAAATTTCAATTTTTGAAATCACTCAAAATGCACTGTATTCCGCATATCCATTTCAATTTTCATTTTCGCCACTTCATAACTTGATGTTCCGGAGAACACAATTCACGCTCTTGGTATAAATAAAGCACCCTGAGACCCGTGCCAAGTGTTGCTGGCAACAGCACGGAATCGTTGCTGTCAAACTGCGACAGCAGGATTCGCAGTCCCCGTCGGCAGCGTCAGCTGCTGCCACTGAGAACATTGCTGCGCTTGCATCGGCAAATTGTGTGGACAGCTCTGATGACGACTTCACTGATGATGATGGTGACGGCTGCATTGATGATACTCGTGATGATGATGATGAATAGACATAAATCGGGTGAATGGCTAATATTTATTCAGTCAAATTTCCTGAAATTTTGTGTCTTTGAACTCGGAAATTGCTCAAAGTTTTGTTGGTGATGTCGTCGTGCTGTTGTACTGGTGATAGTGACCCGAATCTCCATCTGATTTTTTTTGCTCTTTCAATTTTGTTCTTGGTTCACTTCTTTCGTCTGTGCGGGTTCGTGATTCTTTTTGTCTTTCGGTGATCTTTTATTTAGAAACGCGGTGAAATTGTTGTGCAGTTACATATCTCTCGATCGTGTCAGTTCAATTGATTTGCATGTATCACATTCCTTGCTGTTTCATATATCAATCTGTCTTGCGTTAGTTTTTTTGTTTTAAACTCGCATCTGATAATTTTTCTGATGCTGCATTCTCTCTAAGCGCCACCGATTCAAATAAAATCAAGATTGGAATACGTTTCCATTGAAACACATACAGTTTCTGGCTAGAATTGTGGTCTTTTACTCATTATTCAGCGGTTTGCGTAAAATCAGAGTACCAGAAATTGTCGCAATCACAAGATTCTTCAAACACTGGGTCGGTAAAAAAACCGGGTATAAAGAACCGGACGCGGTATAAAAAACCGTTTTATATACATGGATTTGAAAAAAACCGTTTTTTACCACCCCTAATGGCCACATGTTAAAACTTGCGTGCTGAGCTAAACTAACGTGTTAAACTTGCGTCTGTCAGTTGCCCGCAACGCAACGTGATCGCGAAATCATGGTACGTGTTTTCGATACGATGATTTGAAGAGTGGGCTCTCGCCATGTGGCAGATAGTATAGCTGGTTGAACCTGAAATTAAGTGTCTTGGGGGGGCGACCGGGTCGACAGGGGTTGCCGACTTAGCTACAGCAAACAGGAATTTTTGAACACAGTCAAATTTTGGTAATTTTCCAAAAAGGAACCACTAAGAACGGTTCAATATTCAAGTACACGTGAAAAATTGCCCTGTTTTACTGTTGAAAATGCAACTTTCCCTCTATGAAATGGACATAATTTCAATAAAACACGATTTTCGCTCTTATAGTTTTCCGGATCGTTCTGAAAATAGTCTAGATGAACTCAGCTCGACGAGACGCTTCGAACGAACCTAACTTGTAAAAAAATTTTTTTTTAAAATTTTTTTTTTAAATTTTTTTTTAATTTAAAAAAAATCCGGATTTTTTCCCTAACCCTATCCCGAATGACTCCCGTATGGCGGAACTTTACAGATTTTGTTTTGGTGACCTCATTTACCCTTTTTCCAAACCGTTACCATGCCTCTTCTTGTGTTTTAACCCCCAAAACCCTCACACTCCGCACCGTTCTTTTTTCGTGGATTTGGATTTTATTGAAACGTGTTTTTATGAATTTCCTTTTGTGCTAAAAATAAACTCAAAGGTTAGAGAACGCGAAATTTAGAAAATTTTATTCCACAGTTCAACTCAAAATGTATTTTTTGTTTAATGACGACGACGACGTCGTCGCTTAATTTTTGCGTGTGGACTAAAAAATAAAAGCCTAAAAGGAGTGCGCTGTGCATGGTTTGCTGCGTGCACCAAGTGAATGAACACAGCAGCTTACCAAAAACAACTTGAAAACGGTGAAAATGAAAAATGAAAGCAAAGTCGTCGTCGTGTCGTCGTCGTCCGCGAAGTCGGAACGCATTTTTTTTAATTGCGGACGCATGTCGATCGGTCAGCTAGGAATGAACCCCCTTCACTGGCTACACAGCGCACTCATTTCAGGCTTTTGTCTTTCAGTTCACACGTAAAAATTAAGCGACGACGTCGTCGCCGTCGTCGTCAGTGAAAAATGCATTTTGAGCTGTTGAATAAAAAAATTGAATTTCGCAGTTCTCCAACCCTTTGAGTTTATTTTTAGCATAAAAAGGGTGCTGGAAATTCACACTCATTCAAAAGAAACACGATTCAATAGAATCCAGATCCACGAAAAAAGATGGGTGCGGTGCGGAGTGTGAGCAGCCTCCCCTCGGCCGGCCAATCAGCTGATTCCACATTTTATTGAGTTCGACCGTAGGCCTGGTGCTTCTTTTTTAAAACGCACGCGCACCTCGCATCCGCATGCTCGTGCTCGTGATCCACTAGCGCGCCTGCACACGCTCCGGCCTCAACAAAAACTTGTTCAAAACGCAATTGTTCTGACATCTTCTTTTCAAAAAAGGCTTGGCTTAGGTTAGGATTAGGTTAGGAACAGGTTTGGCTTAGGATTAGGCTTCAGGATTAAGATTTGAATCAAGTCCGTTTTTGGCAATGTCCGACAACGAGCGTGTTTTACCTAGAGATGTCAAGAAAAAAAAAATTTCCTATTTTTTTTAAATTTTTTTTTTAAATGAAAGTTGTTCAGAATTTTTCAGGGAGTCCGAATATCACCATCTGAGGAGCCACCGACTTACCATATGACCCCCACTCATATGGGAGGAGGGTGAAAATTTCGGCTGTAGGTCGATCCGGTACCGGTCGATCCGGTACGGTCAATCCGGTACCGGTCGATCCGGTACCGGTCGATCCGGTACCTGGCAATTTTCTAGGGCGGTCGATCCGGTACCAGGTCGATCCGGTACTCGGTCGATCCGGTACCAATTGAAATTTTCAGCTGTTTTACGGGTTTTTAGCGTTCAATTCGTTATGTTTTCGATTTTTCTTTGGTTGATTGTTGATACGATTGTTGATGATACGATATGAGACGACGACGACTTGCGACACTTGGTTGGTTTTGGTAATCGTAATCTGATTCTGAAAAAAGCAAAACAAGTGTACCATATGTTTTTTTTTATTTTCTGAACTATTTTCCAGAAGAATAAAGCTCCAAGACGGTGAAAATTTGCAAAATTATCAGCTCAGCAAGAAAAGGAGAACAAAATAAAAATATGAAGACTGATTCGGTTCTCTTTTGGAGTTGAGGAAAAATGTCTGTTGTTTTTATTTTCATATGTCCCGCGAAAAAACCTGCGGTAAAATGTTTCAGACATCATAATACTATCATAATACTAAGATAATAGTGGTGTCCGTGTCACTTTTTTGCAATTTGAATTGGCGCGTATTTTTGCTATTTAAGATAGCTACATTGCAAATCTCAATTTCTTAACCTATTATTAATGCAAAATCGTTTTCTCAAAAAAGTTACTCTGTACTGCGAAGTCATCATGATACTCTTTGGTCATCCGCGACAGCGCCTTAAAATACGATTGACAATTAATGGCAATTGTTGCTGTTCAAACTGACCGAAAGCGAAAGATGAAAGAAAACCAACTATGAAGAATCGTTGCAATATTTTTCATCATCATTTGGTTAAACATTTATTGCATGAGAACGTTTTCAAAAACAGAAAAACGTTTAAAGTTATTGCTTAAGACTTTTTCAAAAACAGAAAAGTTTTATCTAAACAACTCAACGAAAAAAATTAACTGCAAAATTAAATAAACGGGGTTTGTTAATCAAGTGCGTGATAAACTAAAAATCTGATCAGAAAGCAAGATGGCTTTCAAAGCAGTTATTTGTTCATTTTCACTTTGCGAAAAAGCTTGCCTTATGTTAGGGTATATGTTAAGGTATAAAAACAGTTTTTAATGTTTTTTTATTTAAACGTCATTTTTTACATATTTTGTTAACTTTTTTGTATTGTCACTGTACAAAAAAGGATTGGCTTGGAGCAGGGTGAACGGGTAAAAAACATAACAGCAAAATTATAAACTTCGCATTTAAAATTTGTTTTTAACACGCGGGTTTAATTAGAAATGTGTCAATTTCAAAACCAAAAATTCAAAATTGAAATCACATTACATTCAAAAACGATTTTTATAAAATGTTACTTTTTGTCGTTTGAATTCAACTAACTTTAAAATCGCTTTACATATTTTCAACGGGAACAGCAATTAACCATTGGTGATTAAAAAAAGATTGTTTTTAACTTTAATAGGGAATGCAGTAAAGATTGTGTTCCGGATCAGAAGATTGTTTTTGATCATTTGAACGGGAACGACTAAAGCAGCTTAAAATCAAAGTGCAATGCATTTTTAGCACGGTTCAAAAAGCCAAAATCCACTCAAAAATAATAATTGTATTATCAGCTAACCGTGCCGTAGGCACGGGTCAATTGGCTAGTCATAATACTAAGATAATAGTGGTGTCCGTGTCACTTTTTTGCAATTTGAATTGGCGCTTATTTTTGCTATTTAAGATAGCTACATTGCAAATCTCAATTTCTTAACCTACTATTAATGCAAAATCGTTTTCTCAAAAAAGTTACTCTGTACTGCGAAGTCATCATGATACTCTTTGGTCATCCGCGACAGCGCCTTAAAATACGATTGACAATTAATGGCAATTGTTGCTGTTCAAACTGACCGAAAGCGAAAGATGAAAGAAAACCAACTATGAAGAATCGTTGCAATATTTTTCATCATCATTTGGTTAAACATTTATTGCATGAGAACGTTTTCAAAAACAGAAAAACGTTTAAAGTTATTGCTTAAGACTTTTTCAAAAACAGAAAAGTTTTATCTAAACAACTCAACGAAAAAAATTAACTGCAAAATCAAATAAACGGGGTTTGTTAATGAAGTGCGTGATAAACTAAAAATCTGATCAGAAAGCAAGATGGCTTTCAAAGCAGTTATTTGTTCATTTTCACTTTGCGAAAAAGCTTGCCTTATGTTAGGGTATATGTTAAGGTATAAAAACAGTTTTTAATGTTTTTTATTTAAACGTCATTCTTACATATTTTGTTAACTTTTTTGTATTGTCACTGTACAAAAAAGGATTGGCTTGGAGCAGGGTGAACGGGTAAAAAACATAACAGCAAAATTATAAACTTCGCATTTTAAATTTGTTTTTAACACGCGGGTTTAATTAGAAATGTGACAATTTCAAAACCAAAAATTCAAAATTGAAATTACATTACATTCAAAAACGATTTTTATAAAATGTTACTTATTGTCGTTTGAATTCAACTAACTTTAAAATCGCTTTACATATTTTCAACGGGAACAGCAATTAACCATTGGTGATAAAAAAAAGATTGTTTTTAACTTTAATAGGGAATGCAGTAAAGATTGTGTTCCGGATCAAAAGATTGTTTTTGATCATTTGAACGGGAACGACTAAAGCAGCTTAAAATCAAAATGCAATGCATTTTTAGCACGGTTCAAAAAGCCAAAATCCACTCAAAAATAATAATTGTATTATCAGCTAACCGTGCCGTAGGCACGGGTCAATTGGCTAGTCAGATAAAATGAGAGAAACGAAGAAAAATGGAAAACAAATCAGAAACAAATTGAATTGAATGCTAAAACAGTTGAAAATTGCCAGGTACCGGACCGGATCGACCGGTACCGGATCGACCGCCCTAGAAAATTGCCAGGTACCGGACCGGATCGACCGGTACCGGATCGACCGCCCTAGAAAATTGCCAGGTACCGGATCGACCGGTACCGGATCGACCGGTACCGGATCGACCGTACCGGATCGACCGGTACCGGATCGACCGCATGCCGAAAATTTCAGACTTGGTTTCGGCCAGGGGTCGAGATGGGGGGGGGGGGGGTGGGGGGTACCCCCCAACCAAGTCGACACCCCCCCCACCCGGGCAAACCCCCCCCCCCTCCCAGATTTCGACCTTCCAAACCCCCCCCCCCACCAAATCCTGACCGTCTGACCCCCCCCCCTTTGATTTTGACTTTCGATGGAGACATTTTCTCTTGTATATCTCTATATTTCTCTCATTTGTAGGTATCTATATTATATGCATGTTTGTATCTCAATATATATTGTATGTTTTTTTGTATACGTACCACTTTGTTATACATTTACCACTTTGTACGTCAATTTTTTCAATGCTGTACTTCAATATCAAGTCTCACCCGTGCAGCGTGTCTCGTTCGTGTAGCTTGGGGGGTTGCATATAATATAGATACTACAAATGAGACGAAATATAGAGATATACCAGAGAAGATGTCCCGACCGAACGTCAAAATCAAAGGGGGGGGGTCAGACGGTCAGGATTTGGTGGGGGGGGGGGGGGGCTTTGGAAGGTCGAAATCTGGGAGGGGGGGGGGTTTGCCCGGGTGGGGGGGGGGGGGGGGGGAAGCAGGGGGGCCCCCCCCCCCATTCGACCCCCGGCCGCAACCACGTCGGAACTTTTCGGCATGCGGTCGATCCGGTACCGGTCGATCCGGTACGGTCGATCCGGTACCGGTCGATCCGGTACCGGTCGATCCGGTGCCTGGCAATTTTCTAGGGCGGTCGATCCGGTACCGGTCGATCCGGTACCTGGCAATTTTCTAGGGCGGTCGATCCGGTACCGGTCGATCCGGTCCGGTACTCCGGCTGTTTTCAACTGTTTTAGCATTCAATTCAATTTGTTTCTTGATTTGTTTTCCATTTTTCTTCGTTTCTCTCATTTCATCTGACTAGCCAATTGACCCGTGCCTACGGCACGGTTAGCTGATAATACAATTATTATTTTTGAGTGGATTTTGGCTTTTTGAACCGTGCTAAAAATGCATTGCATTTTGATTTTAAGCTGCTTTAGTCGTTCCCGTTCAAATGATCAAAAACAATCTTCTGATCCGGAACACAATCTTTACTGCATTCCCTATTAAAGTTAAAAACAATCTTTTTTTAATCACCAATGGTTAATTGCTGTTCCCGTTGAAAATATGTAAAGCGATTTTAAAGTTAGTTGAATTCAAACGACAAAAAGTAACATTTTATAAAAATCGTTTTTGAATGTAATGTAATTTCAATTTTGAATTTTTGGTTTTGAAATTGACACATTTCTAATTAAACCCGCGTGTTAAAAACAAATTTAAAATGCGAAGTTTATAATTTTGCTGTTATGTTTTTTACCCGTTCACCCTGCTCCAAGCCAATCCTTTTTTGTACAGTGACAATACAAAAAAGTTAACAAAATATGTAAAAAATGACGTTTAAATAAAAAACATTAAAAAAACTGTTTTTATACCTTAACATATACCCTAACATAAGGCAAGCTTTTTCGCAAAGTGAAAATGAACAAATAACTGCTTTGAAAGCCATCTTGCTTTCTGATCAGATTTTTAGTTTATCACGCACTTCATTAACAAACCCCGTTTATTTGATTTTGCAGTTAATTTTTTTAGTTGAGTTGTTTAGATAAAACTTTTCTGTTTTTGAAAAAGTCTTGACCAATAACTTTAAAGGTTTTTCTGTTTTTGAAAACGTTCTCATGCAATAACTGTTTAACCAAATGATGATGAAAAATATTGTTTTGAAAGCAAAGTGCAATGTGCACTTGCAATTTCGATGTCGTTTTGCAACCTGATTTAAAAAAAAACAACTGCAATGATTCTTCATAGTTGGTTTTCTTTCATTTTTCGCTTTCGGTCAAGTTTGAACAGCAACAATTGCCATTAATTGTCAATCGTATTTTAAGGCGCTGTCGCGGATGACCAAAGAGTATCATGATGACTTCGCAGTACAGAGAAAGTGACAGTGTTTTTGAGAAAACGATTTGCATTAATAATAGGTTAAGAAATTGAGATTTACAATGTAGCTATCTTAAATAGCAAAAATAAGCGCCAATTCAAATTGCAAAAAAAGTGACACGGACACCACTATTATCTTAGTATTATGACTAGCCAATTGACCCGTGCCTACGGCACGGTTAGCTAATAATACAATTATTATTTTTGAGTGGATTTTGGCTTTTTGCCCATGACCGTCTAAAAATGCATTGCATTTTGATTTTAAGCTGATTTAGTCGTTCCCGTTCAAATGATCAAAAACAATCTTCTGATTCGGAACACAATCTTTACTGCATTCCCTATTAAAGTTAAAAACAATCTTTTTTAATCACCAATGGTTAATTGCTGTTCCCGTTGAAAATATGTAAAGCGATTTTGAAAGTTAGTTGAATTCAAACGACAAAAAGTAACATTTTATAAAAATCGTTTTTGAATGTAATGTAATTTCAATTTTGAATTTTTGGTTTTGAAATTGACACATTTCTAATTAAACCCGCGTGTTAAAAACAAATTTAAAATGCGAAGTTTATAATTTTGCTGTTATGTTTTTTACCCGTTCACCCTGCTCCAAGCCAATCCTTTTTTTGTACAGTGACAATACAAAAAAAGTTAACAAAATATGTAAAAAATGACGTTTAAATAAAAAAACATTAAAAACTGTTTTTATACCTTAACATATACCCTAACATGAAGGCAAGCTTTTTCGCAAAGTGAAAATGAACAAATAACTGCTTTGAAAGCCATCTTGCTTTCTGATCAGATTTTTAGTTTATCACGCACTTCATTAACAAACCCCGTTTATTTGATTTTGCAGTTAATTTTTTTCGTTGAGTTGTTTAGATAAAACTTTTTCTGTTTTTTGAAAAAGTCTTAAGCAATAACTTTAAACGTTTTTCTGTTTTTGAAAACGTTCTCATGCAATAAATGTTTAACCAAATGATGATGAAAAATATTGCAACGATTCTTCATAGTTGGTTTTCTTTCATCTTTCGCTTTCGGTCAGTTTGAACAGCAACAATTGCCATTAATTGTCAATCGTATTTTAAGGCGCTGTCGCGGATGACCAAAGAGTATCATGATGACTTCGCAGTACAGAGTAACTTTTTTGAGAAAACGATTTTGCATTAATAATAGGTTAAGAAATTGAGATTTGCAATGTAGCTATCTTAAATAGCAAAAATACGCGCCAATTCAAATTGCAAAAAAGTGACACGGACACCACTATTATCTTAGTATTATGATAGTATTATGATGTCTGAATACATTTTACCGCAGGTTTTTTCGCGGGATATATGAAAATAAAAACAACAGACATTTTCCTCAACCCCAAAAGAGAACCGAATCAGTCTTCATATTTTTATTTTGTTCCTCCTTTTCTTGCTGAGCTGATAATTTTGCAAATTTTCACCGTCTTGAGCTTTATTCTTCTGGAAAATAGTTCAGAAAATAAAAAAAAACATATGGTACACTTGTTTTGCTTTTTTCAGAATCAGATTACGATTACCAAAACCAACCAAGTGTCGCAAGTCGTCGTCGTCTCATATCGTATCATCAACAATCGTATCAACAATCAACCAAAGAAAAATCGAAAACATAACGAATTGAACGCTAAAAACCCGTAAAACAGCTGAAAATTTCAATTGGTACCGGATCGACCGAGTACCGGATCGACCTGGTACCGGATCGACCGCCCTAGAAAATTGCCAGGTACCAGATCGACCGGTACCGGATCGACCGGTACCGGATCGACCGTACCGGATCGACCGGTACCGGATCGACCGCATGCCTCCCATATGAGTGGGGGTCATATGGTAAGTCGGTGGCTCCTCAGATGGTGATATTCGGACTCCCTGAAAAATTCTGAACAACTTTCATTTAAAAAAAAATTTAAAAAAAAAATAGGGAATTTTTTTCTTGACATCTCTAGGTAAAACACGCTCGTTGTCGGACATTGCCAAAAACGGACTTGATTCAAATCTTAATCCTGAAGCCTAATCCTAAGCCAAACCTGTTCCTAACCTAATCCTAACCTAAGCCAAGCCTCTTTTGAAAAGAAGATATTAGAACAATTGCGTTTTGAACAAGTTTTTGGTGAGGCCGGGAGCGTGTGCAGGCGCGCTAGTGGATCACGAGCTACGAGCATGCACGGATGCGAGGTGCGCGTGCGTTTTCAAAAAGAAGCACCAGGCCTACGGTCGGAGAACCTCAATAAAATGTGGACTCAGCTGAGTGGGCGGCCGAGGGGAGGCTGCTCACACTCCGCACCGCACCCATCTTTTTTCGTGGATCTGGATTCTATTGAATCGTGTTTCTTTCGAATGAGTGTGAATTTCCAGCACCCTTTTTTATGCTAAAAATAAACTCAAAGGGTTGGAGAACTGCGAAATTCGAATTTTTTTATTCAACAGCTCAAAATGCATTTTTCACTGACGACGACGGCGACGACGTCGTCGCTAATTTTTACGTGTGAACTGAAAGACAAAAAGCCTGAAATGAGTGCGCTGTGTAGCCAGTGAAGGGGGTTCATTCCTAGCTGACCGATCGACATGCGTCCGCGAATTAAAAAAAATGCGTTCCGACTTCGCGGACGACGACGATCACGACGACGACTTTGCTTTCATTTTCATTTTCACCGTTTCAAGTTGTTTTTGGTAAGCTGCTGTGTTCATTCACTTGGTGCACGCAGCAAACCATGCTAGCCTCCTTTTAGGCTTTTATTTTTTAGTCCACACGCAAAAAATTAAGCGACGACGTCGTCGTCGTCATTAAACAAAAAATACATTTGAGTTCCGAACTGTGGAATAAAATTTTCTAGAAATTTCGCGTTCTCTAACCTTTGAGTTTATTTTTAGCACAAAGGAAATTCATAAAACACGTTTTCAATAAAATCCAAATCCACGAAAAAAAGAACGGTGCGGAGTGTGAGGGTTTGGGGGTTAAAACACAAGAAGAGGCATGGTAACGGTTTGGAAAAAGGGTAAATGAGGTCACCAAAACAAAATCTGTAAAGTTCCGCCATACGGGAGTCATTCGGGATAGGGTTAGGAAAAAAATCCGGATTTTTTTTTTAAACGAATTATAAAAAAATTTTTTTAAAAAAATTTTTTTTTACAAGTTAGGTTTGTTCGAAGCGTCTCGTCGAGCTTGAGTTCATCTGACTACTTTCAGAACGATCCGGAAACTATAAGAGCGAAAATCGTAGTTTTTATTAAGTGTTATGTCCATTTGATAGAGGGAAAAGTATTGGTCAACAGTGCTTGCAGACAATTTTCGACGTGTAATTTGAATATTGAACCACTAGTTGTGCCTCCTTAGAAAAATTACTCAAAATTTGGACTGTGTTCAAAATTCCTGTTTAGTCTGAAGCAGCCGGTAACCCCTGTCGACCCGGTCGCCCCCCCCCCAAAGACACTCTACTTTCAGGTTCAACCAGCAAGCGCTATCTGCCACATGGCGAGAGCCCACTCTTCGTAAATCACGTAACCGAAAACACGTACCATGATTTCACGATCACGTTGCCGCGCAACCGACAGACGAAGTTTAACACGTTAGTTTAGCTCAGCACGGTGAAGTTTTGAATATGTGGCCATGTTAGGGGTGGTAAAAAACGGTTTTTTTCAAAATCCATGTATATAAAACGGTTTTTTATACCGCGTCCGGTTTCATACCCGGTTTTTTTTACCGACCCAGTGTTTGAAGAATCTTGTGATTGCGACAATTTCTGGTACTCTGATTTTACGCAAACCGCTGAATAATGAGTAAAAGACCACAAATTCTAGCCAGAAACTGTATGTATAATGGAAACGTATTCCAATCTTGATTTTATTTGAATCGGTGGCGCTAGGAGAGAATGCATCAGAAAATTATCAGATGCGAGTTTAAAACAAAAAAACTAACGCAAGACAGATTGATATTTGAAACAGCAAGGAATGTGATACATGCAAATCAATTGAACTGACACGATCGAGAGATATGTAACTGCACAAATTAATTCTGCACCGCGTTTTGAAATAAAAGATCACTGAAAAGACAAAAAGAGACTCGAACCCGGCAATGCATTCTGAAAGAAGTGAACCTACAACAAAATTGGAAAAGAGCAAAAAAAAATCAGATGGAGATTCGGGTCACTATCACCAGTACAAAGAGAAATACTGACATCTACCAACAAAACTTTGAGCAATTTCCGAGTTCAAAGACACAAAATTTCAGGAAATTTGACTGAATAAATATTAGCCATTCAACCCGAGCAATACGTAACTGAACAAAGTACAA
>JASANC010004754.1:0-54059 GCA_030248135.1 Theristus sp. LFF4_11
TAATTAAAAAAAAATCCGGATTTTTTTTCCCCTAACCTTACCCCACCCCCCCCCCCCTCGCCCACGGTACTGGTACACTTGTTTTGCTTTTTTCAGAATCAGATTACGATTACCAAAACCAACCAAGTGTCGCAAGTCGTCGTCGTCTCATATCGTATCATCAACAATCATATCAACAATCAACAAAAGAAAAATCGAAAACATAACGAATTGAACGCTAAAAACGCGTAAAACAGCTGAAAATTTCAATTGGTACCGGATCGACCGAGTACCGGATCGACCTGGTACCGGATCGACCGCCCTAGAAAATTGCCAGGTACCGGATCGACCGGTACCGGATCGACCGGTACCGGATCGACCGTACCGGATCGACCGGTACCGGATCGACCTACAGCCGTGTGTCCGTACACCCAAAATTTTTTTTCGAAAATCATGATTTTTTGTCTATAAAGTCCATAATATAAGCTGAATATATGATAACTTGACCATCTTCATTCTTCATTGTAATTTCAAAGATTTTGCAGCAAAATTTAGCGTTTTTCCTTCAAAATTTAAGCGAAAAAAATATCATGGGGGGGGGTGGAGTGGACCCCCCCACAGAAAATTTTGAAAAAATGCACCCCCCCCGTCACACGTTACCATAGGTTAGACCAGGGGTCGAACCCGATTTTTGGCGAATCCGAGGGGGGGGGGTCCGCCCAAATTTGGGGGGGGGGGTCGTCCCGGGTGGGGGGGGGGTCGGCTGGGTGGGGGGGGGGGCTCCCGAGCGAGACCGAAAATTCTAGGGGGGGGGTCCGAGCATAGTTGTTCCAGAGCCGAGGGGTTGGGGGGCCGATATAGATAGCTGGAGCAAATTTTCTAGATAGCTGGAAAATTTTGGGGGGGGGGGGGGGGGGGGGGGGGGGGGGGGGGGGGGGCCATGTGAGTTTGGGGGGGGGGCGGTCAAAATTTTGAAATTTGATAGATAGATAGCTAAAACGCTAAAAAGCTATAAAACAGCAAAATAATGCTAAAAATACACTAAAAATCAAGTATAAACGCGTATTTTACCTAAAATTAGCGAAAATTTCAAGAATTACGAGCAAAAATGGTCAATTTTGGTCAAAAATTAACTCATTTGATGTCTTCGAAGACAAAAATGTTCAGATAGATAGCTGGCTGAGAATTTTTTTTAGATAGATAATAGCTGAGCCGAAAAAAACCTGTTTGATAGAGATAGATTCGAAAATTTTTTGGAGGGGCCGGCCCCCCCCCCGGCCCCCCCCTAGAACAACTATGGGTCCGAGCGAGACCGAAAATTCTAGGAGGGGGGGGGGTCGGACCAAAATTTTTTCTTGACGATGACATTGTCTGGGCAAAAAATGGCTAGTAGGGGTCGATTTGGTGGGGGGGGGGGGGAGGGGTGGGGTCCCGAGCGAGACCGAAAATTCTAGGGGGGGGGGGGGGGTCGGACCAAAAGTTGTTGAATAAAAGTGCTAGAAACCACAGCATCCAGTCAAGGCCTCTCTCTAGTCATACATTTTGCTTTGATTTTTGTTCGGGTCGGGACATCTGAAAGCTACACGAACGAGACACGCTGCACGGGTGAGACTTGATATTGAAGTACAGTATTGAAAACATTGACGTACAAAGTGGTAAATGTACAGGGTGTCCCAAAAAAAACATAACAAAAGTAAATGGCTCGTGCGGCCGACTGGTTGCACGTGAAGCCGTGAAATTTGAAACACTTTTAGAAAAAGGAACACATTTTGTGTGTCCAAATTTTGTCCCGAAATTCCATTTTTTCAATAATATTTTAGCAGAAATGCGTAAAAACTCAAAAATCACCTAACTACAGCATTTTGACTCAGGATAATCATCGTTGTCATCATCGAGATTCACATATGACAGTGGCGCAAGTTCATCTTTAGCTTCGTCTTCACTGATCTCATCAGATTTTCCTTCTCGACCCTTTAGTTTCACTTTTTTTCAGCAGCACAATGTCTTTTTCATTGTTCTCAATGATTGCCGACATTCGATGTTCGAAATTGATGAGCAATTCTGGTGCAGCGCCCGATCATCGTTGATTTTTTGCACACCACTGCGAATTTTGGTTTTCAAATTGTCGAAAATGTTGGGCGCCGAACGGTACACAATTTCCTTCAGGTGCCCCAAACCCATAAGTCAAGAGGAAAATTGAAACAAGTGCGCGAGTGGCTGTCGGTGTCGTTCGGTGACCGCTGGATCGGCCGCATAGGCAGAATTTAATAGCCCGAGAGAAGTCCGGACATGAAGCCTTTGACTTCCGCGTTTGGGGGCATCTGACGGATAATGCGGGACATTTTCGGCGCCCACCACTGCAGCGGTGTGAGAAAAAATCATCGATGATCGGGCGCTGCACCAGAAAGTGATCATCAGTTTCAAACATCGAATGTCGTCGTTCATTGAGAACAATGGAAAACACATTGAGCAGCCGAGAAACATGAAACTGAACGACCGTGAGCATGAACATGATGACATCAGTAAAGTTGAAGCTGACGATGAGCTTGTGCCACTGCCAGATGAGATTCTCGATGACGACAATGATGTTTATCTTCTTGAGTCAAATTTAGGTGATTTTTGAGCTTTTACGTATTTCTGCTGAAATGTTATTGAAAAAATGGAATTTCGGGATAAAATTTGGACACACAAAATGTGTTCCTTTTTTCTAAAAGTGTTTCAAATTTCACGGCTTCACGTGCAACCAGTCGGCCGCACGAGCCATTTACTTTTGTTATGTTTTTTTGGGACACCCTGTATAACAAAGTGGTACGTATACAAAAAAACATACAATATATATTGAGATACAAACATGGATATCATGCGGATGCGCGAGCGAGCGTCAGCGAGCGGACAGCGCATCACGCATAATATGAGCCGTTTTCCCCTCGCGCGCGTTTTTCAAACTTTCTCGCTGCCCTGCAGCGAGCATAGTATAAGCCACAAACTTGGTTCTGTGCACACGAAACGAACACCCAAAGTTGTGCTTGGAGCCGCGAAAAAAATTTTATCGGACAACTTTTCATACGCTGTAGACACGAAAAACCTATTCTGAAAATCGTGTTACTTCTTTCTCTTTGTATTTTTTTTTTTCAGATATGTAATCAACATGTGTTCGCCCTTTCAATTTTTACCTGCAACACTTTCACAGTCGAACAAAAATGTTCCCTGGGGTAATTCCATCCGGAGATTTTGAAAATTGGGTTAATTTTTTACCCAGACCCTGTTTTTGGGTAAAAAATTGGGCATTTTTAAAAGTTCGGAGGGTTTTCACCTGGTTTTAAGTGTTCGCCCTTTCAATATTTAGCTGGGACGCTTTCACAGTTCAACAAAAATGTTTCCTGGGGTAATTTCATCCGTAGATTCTGAAAATTTAGTTTATTTTTTACCCGGGCACTTTTTTGAGTCAAAATTGTGCATTTTTTGAAAGTTCGTAGCATTTTGACTGGGTATCAGTTTTTCACTCTTACAAATTTTGTCTGTCTAGCAAAAGGTCTAGTCCGTAGGAATTCAATACGCTGATCATGGATTTTGGGTTAATTTTCTTACGTGAGCAACTATAGATGCTGAATCGTGACGATTTCGGGCGAATCGGCCGTGGAAATTGGCGAAATCGGTCCAGAAACGAAAAACAAGAAAAGGGTGTTTTCCAGGGTAATTCAATGCGCTGATCACGAATTTTGGGTTAGCTTTTTTATGTGAGCAACTGTAGATGCTGAATCGTGACGATTTCGGGCGAATCGGCCGTGGAAATTGGCGAAATCGGTCCAGAAACGAAAAACAAGAAAAGGGTGTTTTCCAGGGTAATTCAATGCGCTGATCACGGATATTGGGTTAGTTTTCTTACGTGTGCAACTTTAGATACTGAATCGTGACGATTTCGGGCGAATCGGCCGTCGAAATTGGCGAAATCGGTCCAGAAACGAAAAACAAGAAAAGGGTGTTTTCCAGGGTAATTCAATGCGCTGATCACGAATTTTGGGTTAGTTTTCTTACGTGAGCAACTCTAGATGTTGAATCGTGACGATGTCGGGCGAATCGGCCGTGGAAATCGGCGAAACCGGTCCAGAAACGAAAAACAAGAAAAGGGTGTTTTCCAAGGTAATTCAATGCGCTGATCACCGATATTGGGTTAGTTTTCTTACGTGAGCTACTCTAGATGCTGAATCGTGACGATTTCGGGCGAATCGGCCGTGGAAATTGGCGAAATCGGTCCAGAAACGAAAAATAAGAAAAGGGTGTTTTCCAGGGTAATTCAATGCGCTGATCACGGATTTTGTGTTAGTTTTTTATGTGAGCAACTCTAGATTTCGAATCGTAACGATTTCGGGCGAATCGGCCGTGGACTTTAGCGAAATCGGTCTAGAAATGAAAAACAAGAAAACGGCGTTTTCCATGGTAATTCAATGCACTGATCGCGGATTTTGGGTTAGTTTTTTATGTGAGCAACTCTAGATACTGAATCGTGACGATTTCGGGCGAATCGGCCGTGGAAATCGGCGAAATCGGTCCAGAAATGAAAAACAAAAAAACGGTGTTTTCCATGGTAATTCACTGCGCCGATCACGGCTTTTAGGTCAGTTTTCTTATGTGAGCAATTCTAGGTACTGAATCGTGATGATTTTGGGCGAATCGGCCGTAGAAATAGCATAGACGAAATTGGCCTAAAAAACGAAAATTGAAAAACCTGAGTTGTCCGGGGTTTAGAAGAATGTGTGACCAACGTATTGTGATTTTGTCCGACCTTTGGGGCTTATGTAAAAGTCAGAATATTATCTAAAAATGCGGGAGACGCATATAAAAGGAGGAATATGGCCTTGTGTAAGCAGTGAAAGACTTGGCTCGACAACGCTTTTCAAGTCTCTGATGTGGTACACACGGATACAAGTACATAAGAGTCATATTTTTGCGCCGTTTATTTTTTAGTTCGGTTGCAAGTGGCAACCCTCGTACATTGTAGACAAATGAAACTTTCACATTTGCTTTTTTCTAGCATTTAGCGACCTCTAAAACCACTAAAATAACGATAAGACTTTAGATCGCTGACACTGGTTTGCACAAAGTGTATCGCAGAGGCATTGGGAACGCAAGGTCTCCTTCTGTGGCAATGACTCACCGGTTTATCCTGTCACAAGAGTTTGGTAAAAAGGGTGAAAATCAACGGAAGACAACACTTTTTGCACTGGTGCTGCTGTATGCACAGCGGTGCGTACGTTAGCAACAACGATAAAGCTACATGCAGCAATGTTTTGCAATCTCTGATGTTTCTGTTTTTTTTTGCACAGAATTTACAGTATAGCCGATTAAACATGGCAGCTTTTTTCAGGGTGCAAGGAGCGCGCGAATTTTGAATGAAAGAAAAAGAAGTTCAGAAACCAAATTGTATGCCAAATTTGACGCGTTTTTTAAACTAATGGATTATCCGTATTATTCTGTTCATTCTTTCTCCCTTGCACACATGATTGGAAATTATGTTGGCATTTTTGAAAAAGACAACTCCTAGTCAGCGACTAATCCCGCCTTGATGGACTGCCTCATTTATTCGGCCATGCTGTACAGAATTTCGCACATGATGTGATTTTAGACTAAACTGAAGAGGACAATTGAAAAATATCTATCTAGACAAAGTTTTTACGCTTTTCAGCAAGCTTTTAAACAACAAACGCGGCGCAAAAATATGACTCTTATGTACTTGTATCCGTGTGTACCACATCAGAGACTTGAAAAGCGTTGTCGAGCCAAGTCTTTCACTGCTTACACAAGGCCATATTCCTCCTTTTATATGCGTCTCCCGCATTTTTAGATAATAATATAGATACCTACATATGAGAGAAATATAGAGATATACCAGAGAAAATGTCTCCATCGAAAGTCAAAATCAAAGGGGGGGGGTGGTCAGACGGTCAGGATTTGGTAGGGGGGGGGTTTGGAAGGTCGAAATCTGGGAGGGGAGTCTGGCCCCCCCAAATTCGAGAGGGGGGGGGTATTTTGACCAAAATTTGGGGGGGGGGTTTGCCCGGGTGGGGGGTGTTACTTGGTGGGGGGGGGGGGGGGTACCCCTTCCACCCCCCCCCCAATCTCGCCCCCTGGGTTAGACCCCCCCTCACTTTTTGGTTGGCCCCCCCCCCCCCCACGGCACCATACCCCCCCCCCCCCTTCGAAAATTGTTTTGGGCCCACGGTACTGCTGTCGAAGCCTAAAATCAGTCGGTAAAACGGTCCAAAATCGACTGCTGACGGTTTTACGAGGTAATATCAAAGATTTTTGTTGAACTTTCAAAAAAATTATGCCAAATTCAAGGTTTTCAGAGCATATTAATTAGAGGAAAACTTTTCGAATTTAAAAAAAATCGGCGATTTTGTTTTTTAATCACTTTTTTATATTTTGAGTTTTTGTTTAACAACCCTCCTACACCCGACCCACCCGACCCCTTCTCAAAAATTTGCTTTCGTTTCGCCTTCGGTACTGCCCACTAGGGGTGGGTCGGTATAAAAAACGGTTTTTTTCGGTATAAAAAACGGTATAAAAAACGGTTTTTTATACCGGCGCCAAAAAATGGCCAAAATAAATTACCGATATTTTACCGCGTAAATTTTGGTTTTTTTCCGGTTTTTTATACCGCCGAAGGACCCAAATTTCACTTTTTGAAATCACTCAAAATGCACTGTATTCCGCATATCCATTTCAATTTTCATTTTCGCCACTTCATAACTTGATGTTCTGGAGAACACAATTCACGCTCTTGGTATAAATAAAGCACCCTGAGACCCGTGCCTCTCCTTCCATGTCCCATCTCGGTCGACCGCCAATGGGCTGGCTCTGGTCGGCGTTCGCTTTATTTTCCAGCTTTGTTCTTTGTTTATCTGTTCAAGTTTGGTCTACATGGCAATGTTGTGTTTCGTAGTTTAACAGCTTCACGCTTTTTCCGCTTTAAATCTGCCGCTTGCGCTTTTTATGCTAGTTCTTTTGTTGACAAAGTGAAGAAACTAATACAGCAAAGATTTGGTTATTTTTCAGAATTCGGTTAAATTTTCAACAATAAACGAGAAACGCCGCGATATTTACTCAGTCAAATTTCTTGAAATTTTGTGTCTTTGAACTCGGAAAGTGCTCAAAGTTTTGTTGGTGATGTCTTCGTGCTGTTGTACTGGTGATAGTGACCCGAATCTCCATCTGATTTTTTGCTCTTTCAATTTTGTTCTTGGTTCACTTCTTTCGTCTGTGCGGGTTCGTGATTTCGGTGATCTTTTGTGTTTAGAAATGCGGTAAAATTGTTGTGCAGTTACATATCTCTCGATCATGTCAGTTCAATTGATTTGCATGTATCACATTCCTTGCTGTTGCACATGTCAATCTGTTTTGCGTTAGCTTTTTTTGTTTTAAACTCGCATCTGATAATTTTTCTGATGCTGCATTCTCTCTAAGCGCCACCGATTCAAATAAAATCAAGATTGGAATACGTTTCCATTGAAACACATACAGTTTCTGGCTAGAATTGTGGTCTTTTACTCATTATTCAGCGGTTTGCGTAAAATCAGAGTACCAGAAATTGTCGCAATCACAGGATTCTTCAGATACTGGGTCGGTAAAAAAACCGGGTATAAAGAACCGGACGCGGTATAAAAAACCGTTTTATATACATGGATTTGAAAAAAAACCGTTTTTTACCACCCCTACTGCCCACCTACCTACCAAGTTACCAACCATTCAACCACCCTACCTACTACGAGAAAAAAGATCATAGGTACAGCCAGAAATAGAATTGTAAAAGCATGGCTGCCGTAACTTTGGAGCAAAAGGCAGCAGCATTGCGGAATTATCACACTCAGCCGCGTCTCAGTGAGTTTTCTGTGTTTAGGAGGTCTGGTTTGCTTCATTTGTGTTTCACAAAGTGCCCTTTTCCTTTTTCCTTTCTCTTTGTGCTTTTTCTCGATCAAAAGAGCTGAGCTGAATAAGATTACCAATGTTTTTTTTCGTACAGCATACAAAACAGTGACTGGTGTTAATGGGCCGTTGGTAATTCTGGACGATGTCAAGGTTGGTTTCATAGTTGTTCTAGGGGGGGCCTGGGGGGGGGCCGCCCCCCCCCCAAAATTTTTTCGAATCTATCTCTATCAGAGAGGCTTTTTCGGCTCAGCTATTATCTATCAAAAAAAATTTCTCAGCCAGCTATCTATCTGAAAATTTTTGTCTTCGAAGATATAAAATGAGTCAATTTTTGGCCAAAATAGACCATTTTTGCTCGAAATTCGTCAAAATTTCGCTAATTTTAGGTAAAATACTCGTTTATACTTGATTTTTAGCATTTTTTAAGCATTATTTTGCTGTTTTTATAGCTTTTTAGCGTTTTAGCTATCTATCTATCATAGTTGTTCTAGGGGGGGGGGGGGGGGGCCTGGGGGGGCCGCCCCCCCCCCCCAAAAATTTTCGAATCTGAATCTATCTCTATGATCTATCAGACAGGTTTTTTTCGGCTCAGCTATTATCTATCTGAAAATTTTTTTCAGCCAGCTATCTATCTAAAAAAAATTGTCTTAGAAGACATAAAATGAGTCAATTTTTGACCAAAATTGACCATTTTTTATCGTAATTCTTGAAAATTTCGCTAATTTCAGGCAAAATACGCGTTTATACTTGATTTTTTGTCTATTTTTAACATTATTTTGCTGTTTTTATAGTTTTTTAGCGTTTTAGCTATGTATCTATCAAATTTAAAAATTTTGACCGGCCCCCCCAACGTCACAGGGCCCCCCCCCCCCGCGGCCCCCCCCAAAATTTTCCAGCTATCTATGTGGAAAATTTGCTCCAGCTATCTATATCGCCCCCCCCAACCCCTCGGCTCTGGAACAACTATGCTATCTATCAAATTTCAAATTTTTGACCGCCCCCCCCCCCCCCAAAGTCACATGCCCCCCCCCCCCCCCCCCCCCCCAAAATTTTCCAGCTATCTATCTGTCTGGAAAATTTGCTCCAGCTATCTATATCGGCCCCCCCCCAACCCCTCGGCTCTGGAACAACTATGGTTGGTTTTGTTGTTTTTTTAAAGTTTGTGATCGTAAGCGTAACAAATTTAGAGATCAAAAACTAGGTTTGGTAAAAATCCGGTTTTTTATTGTATTGCAAGGAAAAAACCGGTTTCTTTTTGGTTTTAAAACCGAAAAAACCGAATGTTTCTGAGCTCCTCATCCTAAACTTTCCAAAACTTGGCTTTTTGAACTCAAAATAGGAAATACATTAAAACTAGCGTTTTTTTGAGCAGCGTAAAACGCTGTTTTCGGGGATACAATGTACCCAATTATTGTTTCCGGGGCAGCACGTTCAATAAATTGAAACCAACGACTGGGCAGTGGCCGTGTAGGTGTGGGGAGCGGGGGGGGGCTGTTGCACGGAGACCGGGTAGCTGACCCCGATTAGGGTGAGATATGTAGAACTGTAAAGTGAGAACGGGGGGGGGGGGGGCGTTAGAAAAATATTTTTTTATGTGTTTTGTTTAAAAGAGGGCGGCGGTGTCTGGGTGTGTGCTGGTTTGTGTGTATTGTATTGTTTTGTTTTTTTTTTTTGTGCACTATTTTATAAATTTGTTGTTCGTTGTGGTCGTTGGTTGCCTTTCCTGCTCTTTTTTTTATTATTTTTTTTTTTTTTTTTTTATTTTTTATATAATGTGATTTGTGGTTTTGGTGGGAATTTTTTTTTTTGATTTTTTTTTTTTTTTTAAAAAAGGTAAGAAAAAAGCTTGTTTAAAAGGATTATCATGCGGATGCGCGAGCGAGCGCCAGCGAGCGGACAGCGCATCACGCATAATATGAGCCGTTATCCCCTCGCGCGCTTTTTTCAAATTTGCTCGCTGCGTCCTGCGAGCATAGTATAAGCCACAAACTTGGTTCCGTGCACACGAAACGAACACCCAAAGTTGTGCTTGGAGCCGCGAAAAAATTTTTATCCGACTACTTTTCATACGCTGTAGACACGAAAAACCTATTCTGAAAACAGTGTTACTTCTTTCCCTTTGTCCTTTTTTTTTTCAGGTATGTAATCAACATGTGTTCGCCCTTTCAATTTTTGCCTGCGACACTTTCACAGTCGAACAAAAATGTTCCCTGGGGTAATTCCACCCGGAGATTTTGAAAATTGGGTTAATTTTTTACCCCGACCCTGTTTTTGGGTAAAAATTGGGCATTTTTAATTGTTCGGAGGGTTTTCACCTGGTTTTAAGTGTTCGCCCTTTCAATTTTTAGCTGGGACACTTTCACAGTTGAACAAAAATGTTTCCTAGGGTAATTTCATCCGTATTTTTTGAAAATTTAGTTAATTTTTTTGCCCGGGCACTTTTTTGAGTCAAAATTGTGCATTCTTTGAAAGTTCGTAGCATTTTGACTGGGTATCAGTTTTTCACTCTTACAAATTTTGTCTGAGCTGCGAAAAATAGTAGGAAAAAGGTCTAGTCCGTAGTAATTCAATGCGCTGATCACGGATTTTGGGTTAGTTTTCTTACGTGAGCAACTCTAGATGCTGAATCGTGACGATTTCGGGCGAATCGGCCGTCGAAATTGGCGAAATCGGTCCAGAAACGAAAAACAAGAAAAGATTGTTTTCCAGGGTAATTCAATGCGCTGATCACGGATTTTGGGTTAGTTTTCTTACGTGAGCAACTCTAGATACCGAATCGTGACGATTTCGGGCGAATCGGCCGTCGAAATTGGCGAAATCGGTCCAGAAACGAAAAACAAGAAAAGGGTGTTTTCCAGGGTAATTCAATGCGCTGATTACGGATTTTGGGTTAGTTTTCTTACGTGAGCAACTCTAGATACTGAATCGTGACGATTTCGGGCGAATCGGCCGTGGAAATTGGCGAAATCGGTCCAGAAACGAAAAATAAGAAAAGGATGTTTTCCAGGGTAATTCAATGCGCTGATCACGGATTTTGTGTTAGTTTTTTTATGTGAGCAACTCTAGATACTGAATCGTGACGATTTCGGGCGAATCGGCCGTGGAAATTGGCGAAATTGGTCCAGAAATGAAAAACAAAAAAAAACGGTGTTTTCCATGGTAATTAAATACACTGATCACGGATTTTGTGATAGTTTTTTCATGTGAGCAACTCTAGATACCGAATCGTGACGATTTCGGGCGAATCGGCCGTGGAATTTAGTGAAACCGGTCCAGAAATGAAAAACAAGAAGTCGGTGTTTTCTATGGTAATTCATTGCGCCGATCACGGCTTTTGGGTCAGTTTTCTTATGTGAGCAATTTCTAGGTACTGAATCGTGACGATTTTGGGCGAATCGGCCGTAGAAATAGCATAGACGAAATTGGCCTAAAAACGAAAAATGAAAAACCTGAGTTGTGTGCCCAACGTATTGTGATTTTGGTCCGACCTTCGGGGCTTATGTAAAAGTCAGAATATTATCTAAAAATGCGGGAGACGCATATAAAAGGAGGAATATGGCCTTGTGTAAGCAGTGAAAGACTTGGCTCGACAACCTTTTCAAGTCTCTGATGTGGTACACACGGATACAAGTACATAAGAGTCATATTTTTGCGCCGTTTATTTTTTATTTAGGTTGCAAGTGGCAACCCTCGTACATTGTAGACAAATGAAACTTTCACATTTGCCTTTTTCTAGCATTTAGCGACCTCTAAAACCACTAAAATAACGATCAGACTTTAGATCGCTGACACTGGTTTGCACAAAGTGTATCGCAGAGGCATTGGGAACGCAAGGTCTCCTTCTGTGGCAATGACTCACCGGTTTATCCTGGCACAAGAGTTTGGTAAAAAGGGTGAAAATCAACGGAAGACAACACTTTTTGCACTGGTGCTGCTGTATGCACAGCGGTGCGTACGTTAGCAACAACGATAAAGCTACATGCAGCAATGTTTTGCAATCTCTGATGTTTCTGTTTTTTGCACAGAATTTACAGTATAGCCGATTAAACATGGCAGCTTTTTTCAGGGTGCAAGGAGCGCGCGAATTTTGAATAAAAGAAAAAGAAGTTCAGAAACCAAATTGTATGCCAAATTTGACGCGTTTTTTAAGCTAATGGATTATCCGTATTATTCTGTTCATTCTTTCTCCCTTGCACACATGATTGGAAATTATGTTGGCATTTTTAAAAAAAACAACTCTAGGACCGCCTTGACGGACTGCCTCATTTATTCGGCCATGCTGTTCAGAATTTCGCACATGATGTGATTTTAGACTAAACTGAAGAGGACAATTGAAAAATATCTAGATAACTTCAAAATTTTTACGCTTTTCAACAAGCTTGTAAACAACAAACGCGGCGCAAAAATATGACTCTTATGTACTTGTATCCGTGTGTACCACATCAGAGACTTGAAAAGGTTGTCGAGCCAAGTCTTTCACTGCTTACACAAGGCCATATTCCTCCTTTTATATGCGTCTCCCGCATTTTTAGATAATTGAGATAACAGCTCGAAAACCGGTGCGGCGCACTGCAAGCGAACACCATAGTAGAGCATGCCATTTTGTTTTCAGTTTCCACAGTTTGCGGAAATTGTACACCTGACGCTGCCAGATGGCACACGACGCAGCGGGCAGGTGCTGGAGGTGTCCGGCTCAAAGGCGGTCGTGCAGGTTCCTTACTGTTGGATTTTGAGTGGAAGAAATGAAATTGCGTTCTAAAAACCCCGTGTTTGTTCAAACCTGTCACTTTTTACCAGAATGTAAAAGAACGAACGGGATCGGAGTTGTAAGAAAACATGTTTAAATGGGTGTTTAATTTTAAAGACCCTTTATAAATTTGTTACTTGTTCTTTCTCCCCCTCTCTGTCAAATTTTCGTTTGCTCTGTTTTTGTCAAAAACAAACAACTATAAACAAACACACAGTGTGTGGAAAGAGTTAGTCACACAACCGATGGAGCGCGGTATTTTCTTGGGGGAAAGGTTTTTTTTTGTTTTTTTTTCTTGTAAATCGGAATCAAAAAAATAAGCACACGGCGCAAAAAAAGAAAATACAAAAAAGTTATTTGAAAATCATTGGCTGAGGTTTGTTGATTTCTTCCGCTTCCGAATGACCTGAAGGCAGCTCCGGAACGGAGTTTACACACGTGTGGTGAGATCATGCAGCGCACGTCGTAGCGTGCGTTTGCTGGTGTGTTTTTTTTGTTCGTTTTGTTGATCGGTCGCCTTGGACGTGATGAACTAAACACGGTGTTGCAAGCAACAACTGCAGTGAGCGGAGCGATAGCAGTCGTAGGGTTGGCATGGCAGAAAAAAGAACGTTTGGGAGAATCAGTTTTTTGGCTGTTGAAAATAAGCGAAAAATGACAAAAACCTGCGAACTCTGATATTATCGGTAATATCGTATTTCATCGTTCATCTTCGCGCGACTTCTTCATGTGCACACATCGGAACGCAGGTGTTCGAGGGCACGGCGGGCATCGACGCGAAGAACACAACCTGCGAGTTCACTGGCGACATCCTGCGCACGCCGGTCTCGGAGGACATGCTCGGCCGAGTGTTCAATGGGTCGGGCAAACCGATCGACAAGGGACCGCCGGTGCTCGCTGAGGACTTTCTCGATATCACTGGTCTCTGTGTGGCTGACGTTCCTTCAAAATAGTGTACACTTGCATCTGTGAAGTGGCATTTGTTTTGCCGCGTTTTCAGTGCGGTTGACAGCCATTTTCGAGCAGTTTTATCTCTTTACCGCAGAGCAGAGTTTACAGTCTCATAGCAGGTTGTATGCGTGTGTTGCTTTCCAGCTCATTGTTTCTTTGTTTGCTGTCGTACATTTACAGTGGGACAATTCGCCTGATTGGCTGCGTCTGAATTCCAGAGAGCGCACGCCAGCCATTGTTCATTGCTTGTTTCCTTGCAGGTCAGCCGATCAATCCGTCGTCGCGCATCTACCCGGAAGAGATGATTCAGACGGGCATCTCGGCGATCGACGTCATGAACAGCATCGCGCGCGGCCAGAAGATTCCGATCTTCTCGGCTGCGGGCCTGCCGCACAACGAGGTTGGTTCGGTATGCCCGGTTGCGTTCGCGGGTGTTGCCGTGTCGTTCATTGACCGGTCTTCGAGCGATCTGTATTCCACCAGCGTGTAGCCATTCTTGCATGCTCGAGATGGTAACAACGGAGCGAGGGTAGGCAGCTAGGTGGGACATCTGGTCGGAAAACCACGACAAATGGCGCAACCGATTCTAAAACTGGGCGCCTGTTTTCACTGTTGTATTTGTGCTGTGGTGCTGAAATCAAGCCAGTCCCAATTCGGCTTATGATCTTTGTATCGACATACATGTAATAAACCTATTCGATTTGCTTGACTTCACCAAGTGGTCTGAAACCTGACTTTACTTGTGAAAGTCGTTTCTATCCTGACATGATAAACCGGCTGTGACTTCGCCAGGTCAGGCCGCCATTCTCAGACTGCTTGCAGATCGCGGCACAGATCTGCCGTCAGGGTGGCCTCGTGAAGCAGCCGGACAAGGGCGTCCTGGACGCGCACGAGGACAACTTCGCGATCGTGTTTGCCGCAATGGGCGTCAACATGGAGACCGCGCGATTCTTCAAGCAGGACTTTGAGGAGGACGGCAGCATGGAGAACGTCTGTCTTTTCCTGAACCTCGCCAACGATCCGACGTTAGTGACATCCGTTTCTGATCGTGTTTGGTGTTTCTTGATGACGAACGGTTTTTTTCTGAACGCGGCTTTCGGGACGTTTTGTGCTTCGGTCGGATTTGAAGCTCTCGTGGTGTCCTCGAGTTAGAAGTCAGAGAAAGAACGGGACAGCAGTTGCAACTTGCAAGCAAACATCTTCAGCCACAAATGGAGTGTTTGATTTCAACCAAACCCGTTCTTCTCGCTGTATTTCAAAGTTTAATGGTTGATTCAGGCACAATCAAAGTCACCCGCGGCTCTGACGATTCCAAATTGCCATCCCATTTTCAACTCAGTAGATTCCACGTTCAGCTCGACTCCACTCGTGTACCTCGCTCATTTCTACCATTTTCCTACTTGGTTTTCAGCATCGAGCGCATCATCACGCCACGTCTGGCGTTGACCACCGCCGAATTCCTCGCCTACCAGTGCGAGAAGCACGTGCTCGTCATTCTGACCGACATGAGCTCGTACGCAGAGGCGTTGCGCGAGGTGAGACCGCGTTGGCCTGGATTAGACCGGTGCACATGCAGAACTCACACGGCGTCGTCTGTCAGGTTACCCACCGCTCTCATAGTCCCATCCAACCCCATAGTCCCATCTGTCAAACTGTAAAACGACTACAGTTCGAATCTGATTGGCTGCATTGCATCAACCTCCGATGAAACCATGCACCGAAGCACCCAAATCAGCTGATTGCCTATGATTGATCAGTTCGACCATACGTCCATTAGGGAAACTCGTTGTTGAGTGACTAAAAAAGTTGCACTGTTTGAATTTGAAAACCGGTGCTTCCATCCCACTGCTCCGTATCATACAATGTGCGCTGTTCGTGCTTGAAAACGTAATTGAATGTGCGTCTCTTCTCAGTCGCTTCAATCAATCGTGTCCTGAGTGTGTTTGCGTGCAGGTGTCAGCCGCCCGCGAGGAAGTGCCCGGCCGCCGCGGTTTCCCCGGCTACATGTACACCGATTTGGCCACCATTTACGAGCGGGCTGGCCGCGTCGAGGGACGCAATGGATCAATCACGCAGATTCCGATTTTGACAATGCCAAACGATGGTAGGTCGGAAAACGCATGCGCAGTGAAACCGTTGGCTTTCGGTGATGCTGTCATTTTTCAATTGGCGTTCCCGGCAGCCTATTCAAACGCACATATTAGGAAGACGTTTTTTTCGCCTTGGTTGAGACGGATTCAGCAAAGCGTAGCCAGACTCAGACGAAATCTGAATTTCCGCCAATGCCCAAATTCACGAATCATGCCAGAGGCGTGCGCCTATACTCAGCTGATGTCCCTGTTTGTGCAGACATCACACATCCGATCCCCGACTTGACCGGCTACATCACGGAGGGCCAGATATACGTCGACCGTCAACTGCACAACCGACAAATCTTTCCGCCAATCAACGTGCTGCCCTCGTTGTCGCGTCTGATGAAGTCGGCCATTGGCGAGGGAATGACACGCGAGGATCACGCGGATGTCTCGAATCAATTGGTCAGTGCACAGTCAATCAAGTTGAACAATGCTCAGTCAACCACATCCCCTCTGTTGTTGTAACTCATATCAGCTCTGGCATTCTTAAGGATGGTACGAAAAAGAAACCGTTTTTTTTTCATGAAAACAAACCGGTTTTTAACCGGTTTCTTTTTACACCAAAAATAAAAAACCGGTTGTTTACCAACAGAAAATCTGAATTTTCGGTCATCGAAACAAATTCAAATTTTTAGTCGTCGAATCCACCACTCAGTTGTGTTATTGAGTTCTGATGCCTGTTGGTGACTAGAACACCGTTGATTATTGTTCACAAAACCAATAAGAACAGATTTTAGCCAGCTTTTCTTGCTCAACTGTGTGTTTTGCAAAATCCAGAACAATATTCTGAAGCTTGAAAACTATTTTCGAGATAAAAGTCCTGTTTTAAAACAGTTTTAAAACCTTGAAAAGAAACCGGTTTCTTTTCACAAAATATAAAAAACCGTTTTTTTTTTCATCCCTAGGCATTGTACCGAGAGCTACATGGCAGTCTTTTCCAGTCTGGCTGATGGGTTTTATTGCATACAAAGGTTTTGCTGTTCCTTTTGCAGTACGCTTGTTATGCGATCGGCAAAGACGTGCAGGCAATGAAGGCAGTCGTTGGCGAAGAGGCGTTGAGTGCCGACGACCTGCTGTATTTGGAGTTTCTGACGAAATTCGAGAAGAACTTCATTTCGCAAGGTTGCTTTGCTTGCTCATTGTCCGATTTTGTTTCCGCGCCATTTCATAACCGAATCAGCCTCTCTAGTGTATACAGTTGAGTCTCGGGAGATTAGCTCCACAACTCTGACAGTAGCGTTGTGTTTTTGCTTCACGATTATCTTTCAAAACATTGAGAGGCATTAATTAATTACCAAGTGTAATAACTCGAAAGACAGCCTATTTGACGTTTATGCGCTTTGACCGATTAGTCTCACCTCAATCAGTCCTATTAAAAACAGCCGTGCTCGTTCACGTTACCTGTTTTTTTCGAAAGGGGCACATCACTGATGAGGATGCGGCCAGGCCAACTTGTCTTGTCTTCTGCATCTGATTTGTGGTACTGGCAGGCACGGAATGCAGAGAGCCGACCTGCAATTTGCTGATTTATTCATACCCTGGTGCACATTTTCAATTTCATTCGTTCGCAGGAAACTACGAGAACCGTGACGTGTTCGAGTCGTTGGACATCGGCTGGCAGCTGCTGCGTATCTTCCCGCGTGAGCAGCTGAAGCGAATCCCGAAGAAAACGCTCGACAAATACTACCCAAGGGGTGGTGCGCGTGCGGCCGCCGGAAAGGCAAATGAAGAATGAGGCGAATGCAATAGTGAGCTTTAGTAGGGTACGGTCGAATGATTAGAACCGTTAGCTATTGTGGATAATGAACTGTCATGACGCCAGTAGTGCTGTCGAATGTCCGAAAACTGCCGGCTGAGTGGCTGAGTGGATAGCACTTGGGACTTCCAATCGGAAGGCCCGGGTTCGAATCCGCTCGTGACCACTCGGCTGCCCCGGGTTGCGTGGGGCTTAATGGTTCGGCAGCATAAACGTCGGCTTTCTTGATTCACAAGAGTGCTGTTCCGGTGGCGAGGAACTCAATGACATCGCGCCCATGCATACCAGCGCAGCTTGCCCAACGCCCACTTCTATAGTAAAAAAATGCTTCCAACGTCGCAGCCCATGTGGTGGACAATAAAAAATTGCGACAATGCCTTTCCCCAAGGGCGTTGGGTTAGGATAAAAAGAGGGCAACAAACAACAACAACAACAACAATGTCCGAAAACTCTGCCCCCCCTCCCTCCAAATAGACCCCAGAGTTTTGGATATTTGGCTGCACGTTTTGAGCGGTTCTGATTTTAGAGTCCAGTGTACCTTGCTGCCCGTCATGTTCAATTTTCATGGACTAATAGCTGTATTACTTGTTTTTAGCTTAGCATGGGTGCTTTATTTATACACGTACCGAACCCGTTCGTTTCAGTTGTTTTATTCTATGTTCTAACATTCAGACACAAGATTTTGAAACTTTTGTTGTTTGTTAGTTCTTTGTGTTCTATAATTTACCAGGCTGATATTTGATTCCCATTGTTGCACAAACACAAAGAAATGTTTAAATTTGTGTGTTTGTTCGAATAAGAAGTGATTGATTCTTAGTCACCTTTTTGAGTCCGCTGCAGTGAATTTTATCGATGAAAGAGAGAGGATACATAATCCTGATATTTGCCACCGTGTACTTTGACAGTTATGACATCCATTTTCTCACTGACTGGGTGATTTTGTGTTCTTTCAATATTATTTTCAGTTTTGTTGTTGTTGTTGTATGGTGATTGTTATATGGTGATTTCAGTGTCATTCCACTTTTTATTGTCTTTGCACTTTTGTTTGATTCATAGATTGGTCTATTTGTGTTGAGTCATTTCTCGTCTTGTGTGTTCCAATGGACGTCTCGGTGTTGTCGCTTGTTTTCCGAGTTTTGTGATTTGTGCCAGCTCGAAATTATTTCATGTACATGTATTTAGTCTCATTTTGAAAAAAACACGGTTGACCAGAAAAGTGGTCGCTTTTCCATGTCTGGTCAGGTGAATTGATCAATCAAGAATATACAGGGTGGGCCAAAAAAGGTTCCAGTTCTAAAATGCTCTCACTGGCGTTTGCTGAAGTGTTTAGAGCTGAAAATTGAAACACTGTTAAAAAACATTTGGAGGTTTTTCTGACCAAATTTTTTTTTCACGGTATGTTGCCCCTATCACTCACTACAGCAGAATATCTGAAAAACATGAAAAATCGACAAATGTGGGGAAATGCATAGGGTTAATTTAGCTGTAACAAAGACCAAATGATGAACGTTGGTAACAACCCGAGTGTTCACAACACAAAAAAAGATGAAATAAACAATACGCACATACAGTAGTTTGTAAATGCCGAATGCTGAATTGCATTTGAAGTTCAAATTTTGAACCGTCTTTGATCATGCGGATGCGCGAGCGAGCGTCAGCGAGCGGACAGCGCATCACGCATTATATGAGCCGTTATCCTCTCGCGCGCGTTTTTCAAATTTGCTCGCTTCCTCCAGCGAGCATAGTATAAGCCACAAACTTGGTTCTGTGCACACGAAACGAACACCCAAAGTTGTGCTTGGAGCCGCGAAAAATTTTTTATCCGACTACTTTTCATACGCTGTAGACACGAAAAACCTATTCTGAAAACAGTGTTACTTATTTTTCTATCTCTTTTTTTTTTCTGGTATGTAATCAACATGTGTTCGCGCTTTCAGTTTTTACCTGCGACACGTTCACAGTCTAGCAAGAATGTTTCCTGGGGTAATTTCATCCGTAGATTTGGAAAAATGGGTTAATTTTTTGCCCCGACCACTTTTTTGGGTAAAAATTTGGGCATTTTTGAAAGTTCGCAGCGTTTTCACCGGGTTTCAAGTGTTCGCCCTTTCAATTTTTAGCTGGGACACTTTCACAGTTGAAGAAAAATGTTTCCTAGGGTAATTTCATCCGTAGATTTGGAAAAATGAGTTAATTTTTTGCCCCGACCCCTTTTTGGGGTAAAAATTGGGCTTTTTTGAAAGTTCGCAGGGTTGTCACCTGGTTTTAAGTGTTCGCCCTTTCAATTTTTAGCTGGGACACTTTCACAGTTGAACAAGAATTTTTCCTCGGGTAAATTCATCCGTAGATTTTGAAAATTTTGTTTATTTTTTGCCCGGGCATTTTTTGGGTCAAAATTGTGCATTTTTTGAAAATTCGTAGCATTTTGACTGGGTATCATTTTTTCAGTCTTACAAATTTTGTCTGAGCTACGAAAAATAGCAGAAATGTTTAGTCCGTAGGAATTCAATACGCTGATCACGGATTTTGGGATAGTTTTCTTACGTGAGCAACTCTAGATGCTGAATCGTGACGATTTCGGGCGAATCGGCCGTGGAAGTTGGCGAAATCGGTCCAGAAACGAAAAACATGAAAAGGGTGTTTTCCAGGGTAATTCAATGCGCTGATCACGAATTTTGGGTTAGTTTTCTTACGCGAGCAACTCTAGATGCTGAATCGTGACGATTTCGGGCGAATCGGCCGTGGAAATTGGCGAAATCGGTCCAGAAACGAAAAACAAGAAAAGGGTGTTTTCCAGGGTAATTCAATGCGCTGATCACGAATTTTGGGTTAGTTTTCTTACGTGAGAACCTAGATGCTGAATCGTGACGATTTTGGGGAATCGGCCGTGGAAGTTGGCGAAATCGGTCCAGAAACGAAAAACAAGAAAAGGGTGTTTTCCAGGGTAATTCAATGCGCTGATCACAAATTTTGGGTTAGTTTTCTTACGTGAGCAACTCTAGATGCTGAATCGTGACGATTTCTGGCGAATCGGCCGTGGAAGTTGGCGAAATTGGTCCAGGAACGAAAAACAAGAAAAGGGTGTTTTCCAGGGTAATTCAATCCGCTGATCACAAATTTTGGGTTAGTTTTCTTACGTGAGCAACTTTAGATACTGAATCGTGACGATTTCGGGCGAATCGGCCGTGGAAATTGGCGAAATCGGTCCAGAAATGAAAAACGAGAAAACGGTTTTTCCAGGGTAATTCAATGTGCTGATCACGGATTTTGGGTTAGTTTTCTTGTATGAGCAACTCTAGATACTGAATCGTGACGATTTATGGTGAATCGGCCGTGGAATTTAGCGAAACCGGTCCAGAAATGAAAAACAAGAAAACGGTGTTTTCCATGGTAATTCATTACGCCGATCACGGCTTTTGGGTCAGTTTTTCTTTTGTGAGCGATTCTAGGTACTGAATCGTGACGATTTTGGGGAATCGGCCGTAGAAATGGCATAGGAGAAATCGGCCTAAAAACGAAAAATGAAAAACCTGAGTTGTCCGGGGTTTAGAAGAATGTGTGACCAACGAATTGTGATTTTGGTCCGACCTTCGGGGCTTATGTAAAAGTCAGAATATTATCTAAAAATGCGTGAGACGCATATAAAAGGAGGAATATGGCCTTGTGTAAGCAGTGAAAGACTTGGCTCGACAACGCTTTTCAAGTATCTGATGTGGTACACACGGATACAAGTACATAAGGGTCATATTTTTGCGCCGCGTTTGTTTGTTTTTTTTTTGAAGCGCGCCCCCCACCGATTCCGGAAACCCGAAGGTACCAAACTCCGGTGGGATTGGGGAATGGACGGCTCACCATCCCGTGGAACCAATACCCTCGGCATGTGAGGGGGGCAGCCTCTAAGCCCCGCTCTGTCCTGGGGGCACCAGTGATCTTAGCCCGATTTCGGTTTCGGTGGCCTGCGGTCGCTATATCCCCGGAGGGCAGCGAATCCGAAAGTTTTCGTTTTCGTTTTCGTTTTGCTGAAAAGCGTGAAACTTTGAAGTTATTTTTTTAATTGTTCTCTTCGATTTAATCTAAAATCACGCCATGTGCGAAATTCTGTAAATTCTGTGCAAAAACAGAAAAATTAGAGATTGCAAAACATTGTTGCATGTAGCTTTTTCGTTGTTGTTAACGTACGCACCGCTGTGTACACACCAGCACCAGTGACAAAAAGGAGTTGTCTTCCGTTGATTTTCACCTTTTTTACCGGTGTCACCTTCAACTACATGTAGTGTGGCAGGATAAACCGTCTGTCCCGTGAGTCATTGCCTTTGCCACAGGAGACCTTGCGTTCCGCAATGCTTCTGCGATACAATTTGTCCTGAACAAACCAGTGTCAGCGAGCTAAAGTCTGATTGTTATTTTAGTAGTTTTAGTGGTCGCTAAATGCCCGAAATCCGCAAATGTGAAAGGTCATTTGTCTACAATAAAAAGAGCTACAATACAAAGTACGAGGGTTGCCATGTGCAACCGAAATCATAAATAAACGGCGCAAAAATATGACTCTTATGTACTTGTATCCGTGTGTACCACATCAGATACTTGAAAAGCGTTGTCGAGCCAAGTCTTTCACTGCTTACACAAGGCCATATTCCTCCTTTTATATGCGTCTCACGCATTTTTAGATAATCAACCTAATGTTTCACTTCGAGTCTGAGCGTGCGTGAGCGGTTCTGCCCAGAACAGATGCGAATTTATCTTTCCAGATGCAAACTGTTTTTTCTTTTTTTTTAATTTACACAATTTGCCACTCTGATACAACATTTTTTACCATAGCACTGGTTATTTTCTGCAGTGAAAGATGCAATTCCATTTTCAGTCGTTGCTGCCATCATGGTTAAGTGGACGGCAGAGAAGCGAGTCTGATCTGCCAATTGGTGCAAACATGCGAATAACTTTTTAATAGTGGTTCGGCATTTTGTACAAAATACAATTTTACCCCGCATGGCGATACATCAGTTCGGAAGTCCATTTTTGAGCAATGATAAACAGTGAGATTATGGATGAACGTTGTTTTTTCGTCAAAAATCGCTATTTTTGAAAATTGCACTGTAAAAATGAACAGAGACGTCTAAACCAAAAAAATTTGGTCACAAAATACTCTCAAAGTGTTCTAACAGTGTTCCAAATTTTAAGCCATGAGGTTCTTGTTACAGCTAAATCAACCCTCTGTGTTTCACCACATTTGTCGATTTTTCATGTTTTTCAGATATTCTGCTGTTTTGAGTGATAGGGGCAACATACCGTAACAAAAATTTGGTCAGAAAAACCTCCAAATGTCTTTTAATAGTGTTCCAATTTTCAGCTCTAAGCACCTCAGCACACGCCAGTGAGAGCAATTTAGAATTGGAACCTTTTTTTGGCCCACCCTGTACATTTCTAAATGTGTCGGTTTTTTTTTGTTTAAATGTTTGTAAATTGTCGTTTCTCTGTCCTGGCAGTTGGATGATTATCACAATGTAAGTTGTGCAATAAAATCACTTCAGTTGTTTTTTGAGTAGAATGTGCACGTATCTGCCGCACAGTTTGTACATCGAGTCAAATGAAACTTCATTGCGATTTTGTAGCAACAACATGTTGAAATGTGTCAGCGAATTTGGAAGTATAAAAATGTGGCATAGCCTGTTCCGAAAACACATGCACCACCAGCTCGTTGCATTTGCATCTTGCATGCAACCATTTTGTCTACAGTCACTTGCAAAACCATTCCAGTTCACGTGTCGCTGTCTCGTCACAACAGCCACCGGTATTCACACGTTCCCCTTTTCGCTTTCCAACGGCTCATCGTAATACCTCCGTTTCATTGCTCTGTACTTTCTCAGTTTATACATCGCCTCCAGTTCTCGGCACACGAATTCGCCACGCCCGATGAGCTCGTCGATTTTTTCGGTGTCCGTCACGTCGCGATTACGAACGAACGCCGCTTTCAGTTTGGGCAGAAAAAAATCGGCACCTTTCGGGTATTCGCGGCCGAGGTGGTACAACTGTAAAAAATGGTGATCGTGATGTTGCAAACCGTAACGCAGTGTTGTAGACGTGGAACATGTAGCCCCTTAACAAACACCAAACAAGCTATTATCTTTTGTTTAAGACCTGTCACTCCCGGCTGTATTTAGGGGACTCGGATCCCTTTGCCAATTTTGAATTCCAGTGTCATGCATGCTTTCCCATCTATGCGCGCATTGAGATGTGGGACCAAAATAAAAGATATTAGTAAGTTACATGATGCAGTATTTCGTGATGCGTAGCAGTGTTAAAACATAGCTACGCGGCAACTAAATACTGCTCCGTTAATGCCACTTTATAAAATTTGATTTCACCCGGAAAAATACAAATGTCTGAAAAGACAGGTGGTTGACGGTTACACCAGCACCGCAGCAAGCTACCACTCGTAGCTGGCAGCACTGCGCGTATCCGGTTTGCAGACAAGGACTAGCGAACGTGAACGGGCATTCACGAAACAGTATTTCGTGCCGCGAAGCAATGGTAAAGTAATACATGCATATGTGTCACCAAATACCGTTTTATGAATGCCGCTTGAACGACCTGTTTGTACAGTTGAATCACCCGCCTGCGCTGCGCCATTGCACGCCGTATCAACAATCCAGGTTGGTTCACCTTCGACGACTTTGCAGACTGAAAAGCACCAACGGCAAAACAACCATAAAAAGGCACCGAATGAAAAAAAACAAAGTAGACAACGAACGTCGCTGTGGCCAGTTTGCAGAGTGCATTCAACAGTGCAAAAACAGCGATTGCAATCAACCGCGTAAACTTGTTTGGCGATACCTCTTTATTTTCCACACTATTCCTCTACATAGCCGAATAACAACAACACAGTAAATTAACAGGCGTTTGAAACAAAATATAAAACGAAAAATCACACGATCTCGAACAATCACGATTCGGCACTCCGTTCGGTTCGGGTGTGCTGGTTCGATTGTGCGTCGTCGGTGCCGACCACAACATTTCTCAGTTCCGCCTCCATCCTCTGTTGCTCAAACATTTCCAGCACCAGTTCGGTGGCCGTCTTCTCCGGCGTGTACGCTGGCGAGTATTTCGCGTTCGGAAACCCTTCGCTCGTTTGCATGTCCGTCGGTTCGTTCGTGAATGGCGTCCATACACCCTAAAAAGCACCAGTGGATCAGCAAAAAAAACAGTGAAGTGAAACTGGAAATACAGAGTGACAGTGAACGTGCGGAAATTTTCGCACAATGAAGACGGTCTCAAAGTTGAAACGATCCTATAATTACAGGTAACAGGTCTGATTGAACTGTATGGTGTTCACTTTCTGTGCCTCAACAGTCAGTCAGTTTCTGACGATCACATGAAATTGCAAGAACGCGTCAGGACCAAGCAAGACCACCGTGCCCTGAGCCGTGGTCGCGGTGACCCTGACTGAGCGGACACATTCTGGTGCCTATTGTAAGCCAGACCTGAACGCTCGGATTGTCCGTTCGCCAGAGTCGCTCGAACGAGCATATCCGTCTGCCGCTCCGTGTTCGCAAGTAGTTTATCCAGCGATTCATGTCCTGTCGCGTGTAGTGACCGCAAAACTGCTGCACTTTGCGGCCATTCAGGTATTCGGCGTGCACCACCGGCGCTGAGTGGCGTTTCGGCTGCGCGCAAAGAAATCGGCTTTTGAATTGAGATGTACAGTTCACTTCCAATGTTTCAGCTTTCACCTCGTACCTCGTATGATCGAAAGAAACTGTGGCAAAAAATAGTGTCAAGCCAACAAGAAGCACGCGAAAGCGCCATTCATGGAGCTTGAAGCCACTACAACACAGCATGAAGCAAAAAACGGCGCAGCAGCAGCTTGAAAAGACTGACGCGCGCATGATTGGGCGTCAGAGCGCTCACACAGACCAGAGCAGACCTGCAAATACACGACGACGCCTGGATGCCGCGCAGCAAAGTCGGCCACGTCCCGCTCGATGTATGCGCGCACGCCGTCGCTGTCCGAGCGAACCTTGCAGAACGCAATCGTCAGTCGCTGCAACAAAAACTTTGGACGAGACTAAACCAATTGGAATTTGCCGCTTTCAACAATAATCGGGTTCGTGATCATAATTGAGACATTTACACATTCTCCAAATCTTCTTCTCCCACTCTTTCCACCTTCTTCCCCCAATTCTTCTTTTGACTTCTCCTCACACGCCGCCAACCTGCAATTGACAAACGTAGCGCCCAACGCCATTCTGCAGCACCGCATCAACGTGTCCGTGCAGTCGCCAACCGGTCAGATCCGCGTTGCGCGCCGTTCGGATGATGCGACTTTTGTCGATTCGTGGCAGGTGTGGCATTGTGTTGTGGAAACGAACGTTTCATGAGTTGTTATTTGTTGCGTGAATGCGTGACTACGTCTGATTCTGAAGCTGAACTGGAATTCTGTTTTTTATTGTGGTGTCAGCTGCCAGCGTCAACCACGACAACCAGCTGGAGCTTCTTTTTTAAAACGCACGCGCACCTCGCATCCGCATGCTCATGCTCATGATTAGGGTTAGGGGAAAAAAATCCCGGAGTGCTACATTATGAAAGAAATGCACATGCATCTTCATCAAAAATCCATTCCACTGGTACGGGTGCAGCGGCTGCACACGCATAGCATCTACTCATCTGTGGGAAAGTATCGGGAGCCCATCTGTAAACCTTGTCGATACGGAAAATGGATCAGAAAACAAACCAGAACGATGAACTGATTCCATTCAGCGTTGCATTATCAGTCAATCCTTCAATTCACCAACTTTTTATTGTTCAAAAAGTTGTGAGCTCTGTGTTTGTTCAGATCAGGGATCCTCCGATTTCCGTCTGCGATTGCTGTCTGTTTGGATTGTGCCATGAGTGAGTTTGACTGCCACAAATTTTTAAATGATGGTGCACAAAGTTTTGAACAACCGATCGAATGTGCGTCCAGATTTTTTCGTCGCTGTAGCCTCTGGTGCAACCACCAATCAGGGCCCGATTCGTTTTTCATTTGTTTTTCTGGGCCAACCAATCAGGGCGCAATCAACTAACCAACCATAAAACCTCTGTTTATGGTCATCATGGTCTTGTGCAACGTGCAACCAATCACCGTGTCACTTGTTTGTTTTTCTGGGTCAACCAATCAGAGCGGTCTTTCGCCATTGCGATCGCGAACAACGGCGGAAAGCACACGAATGGCGCCGCCACCACGTTCCTTTATTCAAGAAGTTGCAACAAGGAATTGCATTTTTTCTCTGATTGAAAAAGTAAACGAAAGAAAAAAAATTAATTGGCTGCCACACCTTTTTAAAACGTCTATTTCTGTTTCTAAAGCGTGATTGCTTATAATTCACGCTCCGATTTTCTTTTTGCTGTTTAGTACAAAATATTTCTTTCCCTATGTAGGCCAACCAAAAAATCCGGATTTTTTTTAAATTAAAAAAATATTAAAAAAATTTTTTTTACAAGTTAGGTTCGATCGAAGCGTCTCGTCGAGCTGAGTTCAGCTAGACTATTTTCAGAACGATCCGGAAAACTATAAGAGCGAAAATCGTGTTTTATTGAAATTATGTCCATTTCATAGAGGGAAAGTTGCATTTTCAACAGTAAAACAGGACAATTTTCGACGTGTACCGTACTTGAATATTGAACCGTTCTTAGTTGTTCCTCTTTAGAAAATTACCAAAATTTGACTGTGTTCAAAAATTCCTGTTTGCTGTAGCTAAGTCGGCAACCCCTGTCGACCCGGTCGCCGGCCAGTACCGTGGGCCCAAACAAATTTTCGAAGGGGGGGGGTATGGTGCCGTGGGGGGGGGGGGTGCCGACCAAAAAGTGAGGGGGGGTCCAACCTATGGTAACGTGGGACCCCCCCCCAGGGGGGTCCCATGGGGGGGGGGGTGCATTTTGTCAAAATTTTTTGTGGGGGGGTCCACCCCCCCACCCCCCCATGAAATTTTTTCGCTTAAATTTTAAAGGAAAAACGCTAAATTTAGCTGCAAAATCTTTGAAATTACAATGAAGATGGTCAAGTTATCATATATTCAGCTTATATTATAGACTTTATAGACAAAAAATCATGATTTTCGAAAAAAAAATTAGGGTGTGCAGAAAATTTTGGGGGGGGTCTCCGCCAGACAAAATTTCATGGGGGGTGTGGGGGGGATTGCCTATCAGAAGCGGCCCGATCATAAGCGGGCCGGATCATTTGCGGCCTGAACGTGTTCATATGCGGGCCATCAATAGCAGGTCGCCCTCAATCAAAAGCGGGTCGATCATAAGCGGGTCGCTTATGTTCATAAGCGGGTCGATCATAAGCGGGCCGCATGTGTTCAGAAGCGGGCCATCATAAGCGGGTCAATAATTGATCATAAGCGGGTCAACCCAAATTATCATAAGCGGGCCGCATGTGTTCAGAAGCGGGCCATCATAAGCGGGTCAATAATTAATCATAAGCGGGTCAACCCAAATTATCATCAGCGGACCGCGCACATTCATATGCGGGCCAATTATAAGCGGGTCAATAATTGATCATAAGCGGGTCAACCCAAATTATCATCGGCGGGCCGCGCACATTCATTTTAAGCTCAATTGATCATAAACGGTCTGCTTTTCTATGGCTTGAACCTGGGCTGAGACAATAAATTTTTTGAGTGCTGAATTAAGCTTGAACCTACATCATTGTCATTTCTTTGTTCACTTTTTGACGGCTGATACCGTATTACCCACATTAAACCCCCCCACCATTAATCCCCCCCACCAATAAACCCCCACCCCCTGACCAGTTTCCGAACAATCCCCCCCCACAAATAATCCCCCATGGGGGATTATTGGAGACCTGTTTGAAACACATACCCAGCGAATTCAGTGGCTGGTTGCAGTGAAAATGATGAAATTGTGCTACCAAAGGCCCCAAATGGGTGAGTTAATAGTAATTTCATTACAAAAGGCTGTTATAAAAGGAAATTTCTATGTAGAGTAGAAGTTTCTGCGACTTTCTTGCCTGCCATGCAAGGTATTTTTGCCATTTTTCAACAAACCCCCACCCCTAGAATTTTTTTGTAAATAAACCCCCCCCCCACCAATAATCCCCCCCCCCCACCAATAAACCCCCACCCCTAAAAGTCGCTGACGTATTAATCCCCCATGGGGGTTTATTGGGGGTAATACGGTGTGCCGATTTCAAATGGTTTGTGCTGTTGCTCGCTGTTTTTGTATGGCTTGAACCTTTTTTATTGTACGGGGGAGACAATAAAAAATTAAAATCTGCGTTAGGCCCGCAATTGAACGCATCACATAGTGTGCGTGCACAGTAGGGGTGGGTCGGTATAAAAAACGGTTTTTTAAACCAGCGCCAAAAAAGGGCCAAAATATCTTACCGATATTTTACCGCGTAAATTTTGTTTTTTTTTTGGTTTTTTATACCGCCAAAGAACCCAAATTTCAATTTTTGAAATCACTCAAAATGCACTGTAGTCCGCACATCCATTTCAATTTTTATTTTCGCCACTTCATAACTTGATGTTCTGGACTCTGGAGAACACAATTCACGCTCTTGGTATAAAGCACCCTGAGACCCGTGCCTCTCCTTCCATGTCCCATCTCGGTCGACCGCCAATGGGCTGGCTCTGGTCGGCGTTCGCTTTATTTTCCAGATTTGTTCTTTGTTTATCTGTTCAAGTTTGGTCTACATGGCAATGTTGTGTTTCGTAGTTTAACAGCTTCACGCTTTTTCCGCTTTAAATCTGCCGCTTGCGCTTTTTATGCTCGTTCTTTTGTTGACAAAGTGAAGAAACTAATACAGCAAAGATTTGGTTATTTTTCAGAATTCGGTTAAATTTTCAACAATAAACGAAAAATGCCGCGATCAAAGAATCTGATCATTTTCGTAAAGTCGCTGATTTTTTTTTGCTCTTTCAATATTGTTCTTGGTTCACTTCTTTCGTCTGTGCGGGTTCGTACTTCTTTTTGTCTTTCGGTGATCTTTTGTGTTTAGAAACGCGGTGAAATTGTTGTGCAGTTACATATCTCTCGATCGTGTCAGTTCAATTGATTTGCATGTATCACATTCCTTGCTGTTGCACATGTCAATCTGTCTTGCATTAGTTTTTTTTGTTTTAAACTCGCATCTGATAATTTTTCTGATGCTGCATTCTCTCTAAGCGCCACCGATTCAAATAAAATCAAGATTGGAATACGTTTCCATTGAAACACATACAGTTTCTGGCTAGAATTGTGGTCTTTTACTCATTATTCAGCGGTTTGGTAAAATCAGAGCACCAGAAATTGTCGCAATCACAGGATTCTTCAGATACTGGGTCGGTAAAAAACCGGGTATAAAGAACCGGACGCGGTATAAAAACCCGTTTTATATACATGGATTTGAAAAAAAAAACGTTTTTTACCACCCCTAGTGCACAGTGCGAGCTCAGACCGTTTATGATCAATAATTGAGCTTAAAATGAATGTGCGCGGCCCGTCGATGATAATTTGGGTTGACCCGCTTATGATCAATTATTGACCCGCTTATGATTGGCCCGCATATGAAAGTGCGCGGCCCGCTGATGATAGTTTTGGCTGACCCGCTTATGAACACATGCGACCCGCTTATGATCGGCCCGCTTTTGATTGTGGACGACCCGCTATAGATCACCCGCTTATGAACATGGGCGAACCGCTTATGATCGACCCGCTTTTGATTGAGGACGACCCGCTATAGATCACCCGCTTATGAACACGGCCGGCCCGCAAATGATGGCCCGTTTATGAACGACCCGCTTTTTGGGTCGCTTTTGAACGACCCGCTTTTGATCGGGCCGCTTCTGATGACAAACCGTGGGGGTGTCGGCCAAATTTTCGAGGGGGGGGGTCCGATGGGGGGGGGGGTGCCCGGTTTTAGGGGGGGTGGCACGGTGCCCCCCCCACCCCCCACCCGACGGTCTCTGGTGCTCTGGGGAAGTGTACCCCCCCCCACCCCCCCCCCCGCCCACGGTACTGGGCCCAAAACAATTTTCGAAGGGGGGGTATGGTGCCGTGGGGGGGGGGGGGGAAGGGGGGGGCCGGGGGGGGGGGGGTTTTTAATTTTTTGGGGGGGGGCCTTAGTATTAATTAAAGATTTGGAGGTTATTGGATGTTAGTATTTATATGAAAAAATTGGAAAAGGGGGGGGGGGGGGGGGGGGGGGGGGGGGGGGGGGGGGGGGGGGGGGGGGGGGCCGGGGTGGGTGGTTTGGTTGGTGGTGGTGGTGTGTAGTTTAATTTTTTTTTTTCCGTTTAGCCGTCCGGACGTTGACGCACGTCGCCGTACAGACAGACACGGACGCATAAACGATGACGTGAAATGAAGTGACGTGCCGCATGGTTTTAGAATTTTTGCTCGTTTATGCGTCCGTACGGCGACGTGCGTCGACGTTCAGACAGATACGGACGCATAAACGATGACGTGCCGTGAAGTGACGTGCCGTGACGTGCCGGATGGTTTTAGAATTTTTGCTCGTTTATGCCCCTGTACGGCGACGTGCGTCGACGTTCAGACAGATACGGACGCATAAACGATGACGTGACGTGCCGTGACGTGACGTTGTATTTTAGATTCTGCTCTAAAAAGCCGTACGTCACCAAGCAAAATTCAATAAAGTTAGGTGCCAATTGAAATTGAATATTTGCGACAACAACCAATTTTGACTGGAGAATGGAGATTGCAACTCAAATTAGAAACAACCCAAAGATTCAAGTCTTTTGAAATTTCGTCTTTCGCTCAAGTCTTTCGAGCAGTTCATTCAATGCAGAGCAGAAGAACAGGCGAAAACACATTGTGTTTTCCAACAGTGCGCGTGCACAAATAGTTTGCTGCGGATGTGGGTGCCCCGACAGGCCAGGTCTGCAGCTTGGTACGCTGACACAACGTATCACTGTGACGCACAGTGAATCGTCAAGCAACGGGCCCAGTGGCAGTGGGTCGCAGCACGTTGCTTCACAATATTACGACACGTTCAATAAGAAAGATAATCATTGCCATGTGCAGAACTGCACAAAGAGGAAAACGTTGTAGATGTTACCAAACGCTCAATGAGTTTGCTCCTTCTAGTTACGGGTCAACTTTTTGCCTCCTGAAAACGCGAGAAATTTGTTACTTTATGCAGGCAGTGTGCAACAAATCATGCCGGTGTCATGCCATATTTTGACCCCCGCCATATTTTGACCCCCCGGTCGTTCTATGGCAACTTGTCGCTGCCATGGAATGACCAACCTTGCCATATTTTGACCTACCCGTCGAAACTCAGTGTATGGAGATAGCTGAGAAGGGAAACGTTTTATACGAGCGCTGTGCTAGTCGCTCTCGAGGACGAGGTTGCTTTGCAGTTTGAACGACCATGCCATGGCTCGGTTTTCGCTATTATATTTTTAATTGGTAACTTGCAAATTGACCCGTGTGTGTTTGAATTAATCAAAACCCAACCAAACCTTTTTGGTTTGGCAAAGCAATTGTAATGTAACGCTCACGTGCAGCCGCTACCTGTAGTTGACACGCTAAATTGGTGCGAAATACACCATTTTTTGCAGCGGCGGCAATTAACAACAATCGGTGCTTGTATAGTATGTTTGTTTTTGTTTTAAACCTGTCACTTATCTAGAATACAGAGTGTGCAAACTAACAGCGCTCATAACATTTGCCTTAAAAACCAATTTACATGTAAGTCCAACTTTGTTGTTCAAAAAAATAAAAAGGGCGGTGGCGACGCAGCCACAAGCCCCTATTACCATGGGTAATAGTTATGGGCCTGCTTCATCCGTGCCAACCACACACCCAGCGAAACACGGGGGACGCACAGGCTTTTACACCCGCTCCGGCAACCCCAAAGCCGGACTCGGCCACAACCCCCGGGTTTAGCCGGCGGCCTGGCTTCGCTCTGTGAAACGCCAGAATCAGCAACTTGCCAGATCGTTTTTATAATAGTTGACTAGGTGTGAAACACGAGCCTTATCGTTCGGTGGTCAGCACCAATCGATAAGTTGCCCCTTCGTATGTTTCACTGTGTGCCGATTTTTGCATGCCCATCGTGTACAGTGATAGGAAGCACACACATTTTTAGCAGTTCTCTGCATCACAAAGCAAAAATATCAACGTGCTGTCCTTTTTTGTTTGGAAACGTTGGTCAGTTATTCAACGTAGGCAAGAGTCTATTCTACGTGGGCTCCCATGGGCAGCGAGTTTCACTCCCAACTCTAAATAATGGTAATGGTATCGTGAACACCCACTGGGAAAAAATAGTTGCATGCGCGATAGCGAATCATTTTTTTGTGTTTTTCTCTGTCATTCATGTGCAGGTGGCTGAATTTCTTTGAAATTTTGCACAAATCTAAGTTGAACTTTCCTGAACAACTGTCTACAAGTTCATTGAATATGGTTCAACACAACTCGAGAAATAACGCGTCAAACACCTACCCACTACTTCTTAATTGTTCCTCTTCAGAAAATTACCAAAATTTAACTGTGTTCAAAAATTCCTGTTTACTGCAGCTAAGTCGGCAACCCCTGTCGGCAAGGAGGCACGAGGCTAAAGTAGGATTATCTAAAAATGCGGGAGACGCATATAAAAGGAGGAATATGGCCTTGTGTAAGCAGTGAAAGACTTGGCTCGACAACGCTTTTCAAGTCTCTAATGTGGTGCACACGGATACAAGTACATAAGAGCCATATTTTTGCGCCGTTTATTTATGATTTCGGTTGCACATGGCAACCCTCGTACTTTGTATTGTAGACAAATAAACTTTCACATTTGCGGATTTCGGGCATTTAGCGACCACTAAAACTACTAAAATAACAATCAGACTTTAGCTCGCTGACACTGGTTTGTCCAGGACAAATTGTATCGCAGAAGCATTGCGGAACGCAAGGTCTCCTGTGGCAAATGCAATGACTCACGGGACAGACGGTTTATCCTGCCACACTAGTTGAAGTTGACACCGGTAAAAAAGGTGAAAATCAATGGAAGACAACTCCTTTTTGTCACTGGTGCTGGTGTGTACACAGCGGTGCGTACGTTAACAACAACGAAAAAGCTACATGCAACAATGTTTTGCAATCTCTGATTTTTCTGTTTTTGCACAGAATTTACAGAATTTCGCACATGGCGTGATTTTAGATTAAATCGAAGAGGACAATTATAAAATAACTTCAAAGTTTTACGCTTTTCAGCAAAACGAAAACGAAAACGAAAGTTTCGGATTCGCTGCCCTCCGGGGATATAGCGACCGCAGGCCACCGAAACCGAAATCGGGCTAAGATACTGGTGCCCCCCAAGACAGAGCGGGGCTTAGAGGCTGTCCCCATCACGTGGAGAGGGTATTGGTTCCACGGGATGGTGAGCCGTCCATTCCCCAATCCCACCGGAGTTTGGTACCTTCGGGTTTCCGGAATCGGTGGGGGCGTGCTTCAGAAAAAAACAAACAAACGCGGCGCAAAAATATGACTCTTATGTACTTGTATCCGTGTGTACCACATTAGAGACTTGAAAAGCGTTGTCGAGCCAAGTCTTTCACTGCTTACACAAGGCCATATTCCTCCTTTTATATGCGTCTCCCGCATTTTTAGATAATATTCTGACTTTTACATAAGCCCCGAAGGTCGGACCAAAATCACAGTTCGACTAAGGTTTTTCATTTTTCGTTTTTTAGGCCAATTTCGCATATGCTATTTCTACGGCCGATTCGCCCAAAATCGTCACGATTCAGTACCTAGAATTGCTCACATAAGAAAACTAACCCAGAATCCGTGATCAGCGCATTGAATTACTATGGAAAACACCGTTTTTTGTTTTTCATTTCTGAACCGATTTCGCCAATTTCCACGGCCGATTCGCCCGAAATCGTCACGATTCAGTATCTAGAGTTGCTCACATAAAAAAACTAACCCAGAATCCGTGATCAGCGCATTGAATTACCATGGAAAACACAGTTTTCTTGGTTTTCATTTCTGGACCGATTTCGCCAATTTCCACGGCCGATTCGCTTGAAATCGTTAAGATTCAGTACCTAGAATTGTTCACATAAAAAAATTAACCCAAAATCCGTGATCAGCGCATTGAATTACCCTGGAAAACACCCTTTTATTGTTTTTCGTTTATGGACCGATTTCGCCAATTTCCACGGCCGATTCGCCCGAAATCGTCGCGATTCAGCATCTAGAGTTGCTCACGTAAAAAAACTAACCCAAAATCTGTGATCAGCGCATTGAATTACCCTGGAAAACACCCTTTTCTTGTTTTTCGTTTCTGGACCGTTTTCGCCGATTTCCACGGCCGATTCGCCCGAAATCGTCACGATTCATCATCTAGAGTTGCTCACATAAAAAAACTAACTCAAAATCCGTGATCAGCGCATTGAATTACCCTGGAAAACACCCCTTTCTTGTTTTTCGTCTATGGACCGATTTCGCCAATTTCCACGGCCGATTCGCCCGAAATCGTCGCGATTCAGCATCTAGAGTTGCTCACGTAAGAAAACTAACCCAAAATCCGTGATCAGCGCATTGAATTACCCTGGAAAACATCCTTTTCTTGTTTTTCGTTTCTGGACCGATTTCGCCAATTTCCACGGCCGATTCGCCCGAAATCGTCACGATTCAGCATCTAGAGTTGCTCACGTAAGAAAACTAACCCAAAATCCGTGATTAGCGCATTGAATTCCCACGGACTAGACGTTTTTCCTGTTATTTTTCGTTGCTCAGACAAAATTTGTAAGAGTGAAATACTGATATCCAGTCAAAATGCAACGAACTTTCAAAAAATGCACAATTTTCACCAAAAAAGTGCCCGGGCAAAAAAATAAACTAATTTTTCAAAATCTACGGATGAAATTACCCCAGGAAACATTTTTGTTAAACTGTGAAAGTGTTCCAGCTAAAAATTGAAAGAGCGAACACTTAAAACCAGGTGAAAACCCTGCGAACTTTTAAAAATACCCAATTTTTACCCAAAAACAAGGTCGGGGCAAAAAATTAACCCAAAGAGCAAAATCTACGGATGAAATTACCCCAGGAAACATTTTTGTTCGACTGTGAAAGTGTCGCAGGTAAAAATTGAAAGGGCGAACACATGTTGATTACATACCTGAAAAAAAAATACCAAGAAAAATAAGTAACACTGTTTTCAGAATAGGTTTTTCGTGTCTACAGCGTATGAAAAGTCGTCCGATGAAAATTTTTTCGCGGCTCAGAACACAACTTTGGGCGTTCGTTTCGTGTGCACAGAGCCAAGTTTGTGGCTTATACTATGCTCGCTGGAGGCAGCGAGCAAATTTGAAAAAAGCGCGCTGGGGTATAACGGCTCATATTATGCGTGATGCGCTCTCCGCTCGCTGCGCTCGCTCGCGCATCCGCATGATATTACAATTGCTTTGCCAAACCAAAAAGGTATGGGTTTTGATTAATTCAAATACACACGGGTCAATTTGCAAGTTACCAATTAAAAATATAACAGCGAAAACCGAGCCATGGCATGGTCATTCAAACTGCAAAGCAACCTCGTCCTCGAGAGCGACTAGCACAGCGCTCGTATAAAACGTATAAAATGTCTCATTTCAGGACGATAGTGAGTGAGCATGGGCTCACAATGAATAACAACAAAAGTAAACAAAATTGATAAAATTGAACTTTGACGCACGGCTTTTTAGGGGAGAACCTAAAAGGTCCGTTTAGCCGTCCGTATTTGCATCCGGCACGGCACGTCACGTCACGTCAAACCTCGTTTATGCTGCAAAAAAGAGCAATCCGGCACGTCACGGCACGTCACGTCTTGTTTTAGAACTCGCGCTCGTTTATGTCCCTGTACGGCGACGTACGTCGACGTTCAGACAGATACGGACGCATAAACGATGACGTGACGTGCCGTGACGTGCCGGATGGTTTTAGAACACGCGCTCGTTTATGCTCCTGTACGGCGACGTGCGTCGACGTTCAGACAGATACGGACGCATAAACGATGCGCTGATCACGGATTTTTGAGTTATTTTTTTGTTTAATTGGCGAAATCGGTCCAGAAATGAAAAACAAAAAAACGGTGTTTTCCATGGTAATTCAATGCGCTGATCACGGATTCTGGGTTAGTTTTTTTATGTGAGCAACTCTAGATACTGAATCGTGACGATTTCGGGCGAATCGGCCGTGGAAATCGGCGAAAACGGTCCAGAAACGAAAAACAAGAAAAGGGTGTTTTCCAGGGTAATTCAATGCGCTGATCACAGATTTTGGGTTAGTTTTTTTACGTGAGCAACTCTAGATGCTGAATCGCGACGATTTCGGGCGAATCGGCCGTGGAAATTGGCGAAATCGGTCCATAAACGAAAAACAATAAAAGGGTGTTTTCCATGGTAATTCAATGCGCTGATCACGGATTTTGGGTTAATTTTTTTATGTGAACAATTCTAGGTACTGAATCTTAACGATTTCAAGCGAATCGGCCGTGGAAATTGGCGAAATCGGTCCAGAAATGAAAACCAAGAAAACTGTGTTTTCCATGGTAATTCAATGCGCTGATCACGGATTCTGGGTTAGTTTTTTTATGTGAGCAACTCTAGGTACTGAATCGTGACGATTTCGGGCGAATCGGCCGTGGAAATTGGCGAAATCGGTCCAGAAATGAAAAACAAAAAAACGGTGTTTTCCATGGTAATTCAATGCGCTGATCACGGATTCTGGGTTAGTTTTTTTATGTGAGCAACTCTAGATACTGAATCGTGACGATTTCGGGCGAATCGGCCGTGGAAATTGGCGAAATCGGTTCAGAAATGAAAAACAAAAAACGGTGTTTTCCATAGTAATTCAATGCGCTGATCACGGATTCTGGGTTAGTTTTCTTATGTGAGCAACTCTAGATACCGAATCGTGACGATTTCGGGCGAATCGGCCGTGGAAATCGGCGAAAACGGTCCAGAAATGAAAAACAAGAAAACGGTGTTTTCCATGGTAATTCATTGCGCCAATCACGTCTTTTGGGTCAGTTTTCTTGCGTGAGCAATTCTAGGTACTGAATCGTGACGATTTTGGGCGAATCGGCCGTAGAAATAGCATATGCGAAATCGGCCTAAAAAGCGAAAAATGAAAACCTTAGTCGAACTGTGATTTTGGTCCGACCTTCGGGGCTTATGTAAAAGTCAGAATATTATCTAAAAATGCGGGAGACGCATATAAAAGGAGGAATATGGCCTTGTGTAAGCAGTGAAAGACTTGGCTCGACAACGCTTTTCAAGTCTCTAATGTGGTACACACGGATACAAGTACATAAGAGTCATATTTTTGCGCCGCGTTTGTTTGTTTTTTTCTGAAGCACGCCCCCACCGATTCCGGAAACCCGAAGGTACCAAACTCCGGTGGGATTGGGGAATGGATGGCTCACCATCCCGTGGAACCAATACCCTCTCCACGTGATGGGGACAGCCTCTAAGCCCCGCTCTGTCTTGGGGGGCACCAGTATCTTAGCCCGATTTCGGTTTCGGTGGCCTGCGGTCGCTATATCCCCGGAGGGCAGCGAATCCGAAACTTTCGTTTTCGTTTTCGTTTTGCTGAAAAGCGTAAAACTTTGAAGTTATTTTATAATTGTCCTCTTCGATTTAATCTAAAATCACGCCATGTGCGAAATTCTGTAAATTCTGTGCAAAAACAGAAAAATCAGAGATTGCAAAACATTGTTGCATGTAGCTTTTTCGTTGTTGTTAACGTACGCACCGCTGTGTACACACCAGCACCAGTGACAAAAAGGAGTTGTCTTCCATTGATTTTCACCTTTTTTACCGGTGTCAACTTCAACTAGTGTGGCAGGATAAACCGTCTGTCCCGTGAGTCATTGCATTTGCCACAGGAGACCTTGCGTTCCGCAATGCTTCTGCGATACAATTTGTCCTGGACAAACCAGTGTCAGCGAGCTAAAGTCTGATTGTTATTTTAGTAGTTTTAGTGGTCGCTAAATCCCCGAAATCCGCAAATGTGAAAGTTTATTTGTCTACAATACAAAGTACGAGGGTTGCCATGTGCAACCGAAATCATAAATAAACGGCGTAAAAACGATCTGGCAAGTTGCTGATTCTGGCGTTTCACAGAGCGAAGCCAGGCCGCCGGCTAAACCCGGGGGTTGTGGCCGAGTCTGGCTTTGGGGTTGCCGGAGCGGGTGTAAAAGCCTGTGCGTCCCCCGTGTTTCGCTGGGTGTGTGGTTGGCACGGATGAAGCAGGCCCATAACTATTACCCATGGTAATAGGGGCTTGTGGCTGCGTCGCCACCGCCCTTTTTATTTTTTTGAACAACAAAGTTGGACTTACATGTAAATTGGTTTATAAGGCAAATGTCATGAGCGCTGTTAGTTTGCACACTCTGTATTCTAGATAAGTGACAGGTTTAAAACAAAAACAAACATACTATACAAGCACCGATTGTTGTTAATTGCCGCCGCTGCAAAAAATGGTGTATTTCGCACCAATTTAGCGTGTCAACTACAGGTAGCGGCTGCACGTGAGCGTTACATTACAATTGCTTTGCCAAACCAAAAAGGTTTGGTTGGGTTTTGATTAATTCAAACACACACGGGTCAATTTGCAAGTTACCAATTAAAAATATAATAGCGAAAACCGAGCCATGGCATGGTCGTTCAAACTGCAAAGCAACCTCGTCCTCGAGAGCGACTAGCACAGCGCTCGTATAAAACGTTTCCCTTCTCAGTATCTCATAATGAGTTCGACGGGAGGTCAAAATATGGAGGGGGTCATTCATGGGAGGAAAGTGCATAGAACGACGGGGGTAAAAATGGGGGGGGGGAAAATGAGGCGGCACCCGGTGTGGTGTTTTGCCCCCGGTAAAAAAAAAAATTTTTCGCGTTTTGGGAGGAAAAGGGGACGAAGAGGAGGAAAGGCGTTTTAACATCTACAACGTTTTCCTCTTTGTGCAGTTCTGACAGCAATGATTATCTTCCTTATTGAACAAACTGGGCCCGTTGCTTGACGATTCACTGTGCGTCACAGTGATACGTTGTGTCAGCGTACCAAGCTGCAGACCTGGCCTGTCGGGGCACCCACATCCGCAGCAAACTATTTGTGCACGCGCACTGTTGGAAAACACAATGTGTTTTCGCCTGTTCTTCTGCTCTGCATTGAATGAACTGCTCGAAAGACTTGAGCGAAAGACGAAATTTCAAAAGACTTGAATCTTTGGGTTGTTTCTAATTTGAGTTGCAATCTCCATTCTCCAGTCAAAATTGGTTGTTGTCGCAAATATTCAATTTCAATTGGCACCTAACTTTATTGAATTTTGCTTGGTGACGTACGGCTTTTTAGAGCAGAATCTAAAATACAACGTCACGTCACGGCACGTCACGTCATCGTTTATGCGTCCGTATCTGTCTGAACGTCGACGCACGTCGCCGTACAGGGGCATAAACGAGCAAAAATTCTAAAACCACCTGGCACGTCACGGCACGTCACTTTACGGCACGTCATCGTTTATGCGTCCGTATCTGTCTGAACGTCGACGCACGTCGCCGTACGGACGCATAAACGAGCAAAAATTCTAAAACCATGCGGCACGTCACTTCATTTCACGTCATCGTTTATGCGTCCGTGTCTGTCTGTACGGCGACGTGCGTCAACGTCCGGACGGCTAAACGGGCCTAAAACCTTCTGGCACGTCACGGCACGTCACGTCATCGTTTATGCGTCCGTATCTGTCTGAACGTCGACGCACGTCGCCGTACAGGAGCATAAACGAGCGCGTGTTCTAAAACCATCCGGCACGTCACGGCACGTCACGTCATCGTTTATGCGTCCGTATCTGTCTGAACGTCGACGTACGTCGCCGTACAGGGACATAAACGAGCGCGAGTTCTAAAACAAGACGTGACGTGCCGGATTGCTCTTTTTTGCAGCATAAACGAGGTTTGACGTGACGTGACGTGCCGTGCCGGATGCAAATACGGACGGCTAAACGGGCCTTTAGCAATGTCCGACAACGAGTGTGTCGGTTTTTAGAAAAGAAGGGCAACCCGACAACCGACAACCACCTAGGGTTGTTAAAAAAAACAAAAATCGTCATTTTTGTTTTTTTTAAAAAGAAAAATTAAAAAAAAAATTTCAAAAATCAAAGTTGTGCTAAATCAATCAGGGAGTTCGAAGAACCACATATGATATGCAAGCGCCTCCGGAATGACTCCCGTATGGCGGAACTTTGCAGATTTTGTTTTGGTGACCTCAATTACCCCTTTTCCAAACCGTTACCATGCCTCTTCTAGTGTTTTGACCCTCAAAACGTCACTTATTGTACCCAGCCCAAGTGAAAATACACATACCGGCTTGAAATTCGATCAAATCTGATGATGTGTCGCGACGGCAGGACACGAAACGGCAACCAGACAACGTAACGATTGCAAACGGAGCAGCTTGGACGCTCAAATTTAGATTGCGAGGCGAATCGTCAGCTTATCTGCATCGGAAATGGTAAGCCAACCTTTGGGACGCTCAAAAACTTCATCGCAGATGTTGTATAAGCCTGAAATCAGTCGGTAAAACGGTCCAAAATCGACTGCTAAAGGTTTTACGAGGTAATATCAAAGAAAATTTTTGTTGAACTTTCGAAAAATTGTGCCAAAATTGAGGTTTTCAGAGCATATTAGAGAAAAAAATTTCGATTTTTTTTTTTAAATCGGCATTTTTGTTTTTTTTTAATCACTTTTTTTTTAAAAAATTTTGATTTTTGTTTAACAACCCTACAACCACCGGTTTCGTTATAAAAAACAAAAAATCGTCATTTTTTTAATTTTTTTTAATTTGGCAAAATCAAAGTTATGCTAATCAATCAGGGAGTTCAGAAGAAGCACATTTGATGTGCACACGCCTCCCCGGCTCCCCCCGACCCGAATGACTCCTATAAAACGGGGGAACAAATCACCGAAGTTTTCCAGGAGGGTTTGGGGGTAGGGTTGGCAAAATAACCTTTTTTACAAATCGTAGTAAAAAACGTATTTTTACCGGGACCGATAAATTTACGGTAATTTTACCGGAAAAAACGAAAGCCAACAGTTGTTAAAACCCACATATTTTTCGAAGCCAACTATAAACTTGAACCAGGATTTGTGAAAGCAGATTTCAGAATGCTTTGTTCAAAATATCGTGCACCAACAAATAAAATAAGTTTTGTTTGGGCTTGAAAACCCAAAAGGTCGGCAACAAATCAAACATTATCTTTTGCTGAATGGTTGATATTCCACCAATTACACAAGAAAAAACCACAGCATTTTCACCGGACAGTCTTTGGTCATAATACAGGAACACAATTTGCTGCAATAATCAATTAAATCCTGGATTTAGACTCAGTTCAGCAGATCAAAAAGAAAACAAATCAGTAATCGTGTAAGAAAAACAATTTTGAGTGACATTTAAAATTTTTGTAATTTTCAGCTCAGCTCGGCAGCTCCAGCCGATTCTTGCACCTCGCTTAACAGATATTTCAAAACATCAATGTCAATTTTGTGCGCAAACTAGCACAAGACACGAGTGAAGTTGCGAAAAGAGTGAAAAAATGATATAAAAACTAACAGTCCGAAATTGAAAAAAACGGAAAAATACGGAAACAAGCAAAACTTTTGTTTCCAGCAGTACAAGTAAACATGTCAACCTGCAAGTTGTACCAGAAAACCGGTTGGTGATGACAGCAAGAAATAGAATGGGACAACAACCGCCTGCACTAGCGTAACATCACACACGCACGCGCTCATTCACGCACACATGAGACGCCGAAAACAACTTTCTTACGTTTTATTATTTGACTTGATTTTTACGTCCCGTTTTTTAACTTGTAAAAACATGCGAATTGTGCTTGGTTTGCTGCTGTTGGCTTGCGCGAACGTTACGGCTGACGACCGCAATAGTCGTGGATATATGGTCGATGAAAAAATCGGTATATGCAGAAAAATTTTAGTTTTAGCATGTAAGTTTTTCTTTTTACCCGACGTGCTGAACAACTTGGAGCTGCAAAGCCGGCAGAAACTAAAGCCTTTCACAGTAATGTTGCATCGTCCAGACATGCGATGACACATACAGTTATTTGTTCTGTGGACTGTACTGCTTTGAATAAAAGCAGTGCATTGTCATCTTCAGAGACGAAGCAAAAAAAAAATGTCGAAAGAACGCCTCAGAACAAAAACACAGCTGTGCCACCCGGTGCGCCGCCCGATGCAGCCATTGTGAAACCGATACCAGCGAAACCGAACAACGAGCTGGCCGACAAGACACTGAAGGAGCAGGCCACCAACAAGCCAGCGGACGCGAACGAGCAGCAAACGATGAGCGCCGAAAAGGCGCCCGTCGCGGAGGCGGAGCTGTTCAGCGCGGCGGGGCGACGGCCGATGGGCGTGGTGCGGTTCGAGGAGTCGACGCGGCACGGATTCACGCGGGTCGCCGGGCGTGTGGAGCGGCTGAGTGCGGGCGCGCACGGCATGCACGTGCACGAGCGGGCGACACTCGACTGCGCCGCTGCCGGAGGCCACTTCAATCCGAGCAACCGCAGACACGGCGGCCGACTCGCCGACGAACGCCACGTCGGTGACCTCGGCAACATTCAGGCCGATCGGAACGGAGTGGCGATTTTCAGGTGTTTTGAGCGCGCGCGCGCTTCTAGCATTTCGTTTATTTCGCTTCTCTCGACATCGATTGGAATGCTGCGCGCCTGTTTTATTTTTTTAAATAAAGCCAATGACCAGTGAGATGTTTGTCATCTGCCAAACAACGTAGCCTACGTCATTGGATTGGCGTCATTGAGCTTGAGGCCAAACAGTGTGTGCAAAACTTCATGGATGACACACACAGAAATCACGGTGTTTCTGCGGATGTTTCAATTTCTGCTTGATGGCCAGTCTAGAAAAACAAAAACTGTTTTTTTTCTAATTTCAGTTTCTCCGACGCAGTGATCAAGTTGACATGTCGCGTCGCGTCGATCGTCAATCGCACACTGGTCATACACGAACGAGAGGACGATTTAGGCCTCGGTGGCCATGAGGACAGTCTCAGCACTGGCAACGCTGGTGGCAGGGTGGCATGTGGCATCATAAAATTGATCGATTGACTGACTGATTAATTGATTGATGGATTGATTGATTCATTCATTCATTGATTGATTTTTATTTTATAAAAGGAGCGTCGGGTTCAAGCTACAGGTCATTCACAATTTGCGTTATTTCTTTCGTTCTTGTGCAGTGCAACTTGAAAATTTTATTTGTTGTTTTATTTGTTGTTTAGTTCGGGGTGTTCAAAAAACATTTCAGCACTGTGTTCGATTGACGCCATTTGCATGTACAATTTGTTTCTAGATCAAACGCGTTGATATGCGGCACTGTGATGAGTTGTGTAGGGAAATGAACCGAAAAAAATTCTCAAAAGCAAACAGACATTCACACTACAGTTCCGAATGTATGCATGGGCGTGACAGCACGAAGCACACATGCGTCTTTTTGCTTTCTTTAGAGTGTTTTTGAATAGTGTCAAGTTTAACGTTTCAGCTTTCAAATAAGCAGCTAAAGAAAGATGCACCCAGGGACGAGAGCTACGAAAACCGTTTTAATGGTCAAAACCAGTCCATAGAGAATAAGACTTACAATATATAGAACACATCAGATAATTAACAATAATGATCACACACAGTAATTAGGTTGTAAACTTGCTTTCTTGCTTCTCCCTGCAAAACTTTGGTAGAAAATCACTCTCATCAACTCTGGTAGCACATGCCATCTCACGTCACAGCTCACTGTTGCTGCATTGCCTCATGTCCGTTCTCGCGGCTTGACTGAACAGAGCCGCCATAGCGCTCATCCGTCGACTGCCCCGAAACGGTCGCTTCAGCCGTTGTCTTATTCCCATGACCAGCCGCTTGCTCCTTGGCATCTCGTTTCTGTTGCATGAAAGATTCACGCGCGTTCTTTCCCGGACGATTCCTGTTCCAGTGAAAGCGCTTGAAGTTCGCCTGTCGTTCACGGCCGTGCTGCTCACGCTGATGGTCTCGATTTTCTAGCTTTTCCTGTTGCTTGACATTGACCGCCATCAGCAGTTCGGCGGTTTTGCTGAGGGATGCCACAGCAGTGGTGAGCTGGCCTCGCTGACGCCGCTGATAGAACTCTTGCTTGGAGTCTTTGTCTCTGTTTTGGTACGGATGAAATCGGCTCATGATGACTGCTTCGGACGGGGTAGTAGCAGAACAATGACAGACGGGAAACACACTACTGGCGACTGAACTATCCTTGCTGCCGTTCTCTTGCTTTTGTGTCCATTCCATCAATTCAGTCGTGACTGTACCATTTCCTGATTGGCTTCCTTCCCTCTGCCACATATTCAAACTTCTTATTTTCCGCTCGTCTTCATGTCGTGTCACATCTGTAAGCGGTCGTTTTATAATTTTGCCATCTTCTAATCGAAGCTCGACCGACTTTGGCGGAATGATGCGATGAATTTTGCCAAACAAAGGGTGTGTCGCTTGCAACTTATTCTTTTTGACCTGCTTGGCTGCATCATCCCTAATCCACACAGTTTCACCGACTTGAAATTGGTTATCGTTTTTGTTAAACCACGTCACTGCGTTTGTTTTCTTTTTCATCAGTCTCAACGGCCTGCCACTGCCGGTGATCACCTGTACTGCAATCTGACGCAGCTTGTTCCGACCGATGATCATGTCGACGTCGTCGTCGATGTCCGGAGACACTAGAAACTCACAATTCTCCACTGTTGTTCCGTCAACAGACAAGGTCGCTGTTGTCGTGCCATGCACTCGCAGTGGAGTTCCGTTGACCGCTTGCAATGCTTTGTGGTTGTTTGGCTCAATTTTCAGTCCTTGTCGCGTTGCAAACAATGCTGACAAGACCATTTCATCCGAACCAGTGTCCACACAGTAGTAGTTGACCTCTCGCCCGTTCAGCGTGGGCGTTTCGTACTGATCACGGTCATCCATCTGCTGCTCACAGTCACCTTTCACGAGACCGACTTTCTTTGGCGCCTCGATTGCTTTCGGTTTTTGACTGTCTTGCAGCTGTCTCTGTGCGTAGTTCTGCTGTCCGAACTGATTGTTCTGTTGTTGATACGCATATGCCTGATTGTTGCAATAGCCATATGGCTGACCGAATCGACTGTTGTAATTATGATTCGGATGCTTGTCGTGGCGTTTCTGATTGTAACGCTGTTTGTTCTGGCGGTAGAATTTAGATTCGTGTTGGTTATCAGAACGATAATTAGTCTCACGGTTGTCTTTGCGACTAAACTGTCGGGTCACACGACCCTTGTCGCCCTGTCTTTCTCCGTCACGCTTTTCGCCGTCACGGCTGTTCTTCTTCTTTTTGAAATTCTCGCAGTCTTCGATTCCCTGAATTTTATCCACAATCTCTTTGAAACCGAATCCTTTGAACTTGAGATCCTCTGTTTTACTCGACAACAGCGGATCGAGTAATCCTTGGCCGAATTTGTTGGTCAACGTCATTTCGATGTACGGCAGGTATGCACCGTCCGTGCCACGATAATCGTGACCTGTGGCCAACAACAAACGCTCCAAGCGTAAGCCAAACGCGCGCACAGATTCTCCTTTCTGTCGCGTTGTGGTGTCCAGATCGTGCACCGACGTTATTGCCTCATTTCGCGGCCCGTAGATAGTCTCGAGATATGTGATCGACGCATTCAAATTTTCTCGCATTTCCTGCGGCTGTTGATCAAATGCAAACAATGCGTCGTCGGACAGACACATACGAATGTGCTCGACCGCGATTTTTGGCGGTGGGTCCCACAGCTCCAGTCTGGTTTGCAGACTGCTGAGCCAGGTGCGGAATTTGTGATTTTTGGCTGGGTCGAATTTTTGCCTTTTTTCGGACAACAACATCATGTACGCTTTGTTGCTCTCACTGACACTGTCACTGCACACCTGTTTGCTGTTGTCATCATGGCCATCACCCACACTTGTCTGACTTTTCTGATTCAGCATTTTGCTGAACAACATGCTCATGAACTCGTTCTGTTTTTGCATTTGTTGTTGTTGTTGCATGACCAAATGAATCAATTGCTCTGAGACTCCCGTCTCCGTTTTCATGCCGTTATCGTGCCTGGGACTTAACCCACTGGCCTTCATTTTATCGTGCCTGGGACTTAACCCACTGGCCTCGTCATTTGCCTTGGGAATTAACCCAGTAGGCTCACCAATCAGATTTTCGGTCCTGGGAATCAACCCAGTGGACTCGTTTGCCTTGGGAATGAATAAAAAACATGAACTGTTCCTTGTTGATGCAAGTTACGATCGCGGTCATACTGAGCACACTGGCGTGGTGTGGACACACCGAACACCACAGACGGCCGAATGACGATCATGCAGACAACAGAAACAGCGATGACGAAGTCGAGATTCGCTTTCCGGTCGGATTGATGTCTCCAAAATATCAACTTGAATTCACCGCAAAAATGGTGCCCGGCGACGTGGATAATGCTGGCGGCACTAAGCCATTGACCACCAACGTCAATCCGAAACAAACAGCGTCTGCCAGAGCGAACAAGGAATTGGATAGAGCAACGCAGCCACCAGACCAAGGTATGGTCGATTATGCTAAAACGAACTGTTTACGAATTACGTTACGGTTTCCGCTTGGACGCCTGTTGGTTGCCTTCACCCTTGATTTACGTGACTGAACTGACGAAAGCTAACGTTTTTTTATTTCATTCCAGCGCAGGACAAGTTGAGGCCACTCAAGCCCGAATGTGAAGCGCAGCCAACGATTGAGCTCGCCGAAGCGACGCTGCTGGGTCGACCAAGCCTGGAAGACGGCCGACGAAAGAAACTCGGCACGGTCGTGTTCAGTCGGATGGCGGACGAAAACGGCGAACGACTGATTTCGATAGACGGCTTCGTTTCCGGCTTGTCACCCGGCAAACACGGCATGCACGTGCACGAACTGGGCAATGTCGACTGCGAGCAGGCTGGCGCGCACTTCAATCCGACCAATCAGACGCACGGCGCCCCGGAAGCGGCTGTACGGCATGTCGGCGACTTGGGGAACATAGAAGCTGATGCCACCGGATCTGCTGTGTTCTCGTTCGGTTTTTAGGCAGAAAGAATTTGCTTTTGTCTTGTGTCGGTTTTTTGTTTTAGACCCGTGAAAGGATTGCTTTTGCTGTCATGTGGTGGGGCATTACACACAAGATGACACGCTAAAAATGGTGTCCGAATAAATGTCCAGTGTCCTGTCGCTATCCTCCTGGGTGTACCGTGCGGTTTTGTGTACCGGAAATAAAAGTGCCTGAAAACGATGTAGCCTCTAGCACAAAAAGCGATCAGGAAACAACGCCGGACACTTTGGAGGACAAGAAATTTCTTAGCGTAGGGTAATGGTTTCTAATGACTGTTTCAACTTGTCAAATTTGTCAAGTAACTTTGTTTCTGGAAATTTCTGTTTCTTCGTCAGATTTGCGGACTCGAGCATCCGTCTGTCTGGCGTGCGCTCGATCGTCGGTCGCACGTTGGTGGTGCACGAGAAAGAAGACGATTTAGGGATGGCTGACAACGAGGAAAGCAAACTGAATGGAAACTCCGGCGCACGAATCGCGTGTGGCATCATTGGCATCAATGTTTGACGCTGATTCTTATATTGTGGATTTATTCAAACGTGTACGGACTAAAATGACGTCATTTGATTTAAACACGCCCGTTTGTCAAAGTACAGGCACCACAATTCAATTTGGTGTGACTGATTCGACATTCACCATTTGTTTAACGGAATAAATCGGCTAAACGGGAAGTCTGGTATGCTGTGAACGACAAGCGCATGTTTTGCGGCACATGACGTCATTTCAGTGAGGCACGTTTAAAAAATAAGTCATACTTGGTGAACGAATTTGCTGGTGCGACAGTATACATGCACTGTCGCTCTCAATCTTGTTTTCAAACTGCTTGTTCTCATTGTTCCTCAATTGCACTGTACGCATGTCGTGTCGTCATTCGTCAAACGATATTTTCTCATCAACAGCTGGAATGATGAGTGGTCGATTATCAAACACCGGGGCTAGGGTATACTGACCAAAAAACGACGATTTCTCAAAAAAAAACAGCAAAACATGCGTATGTAAATGCAAATTTAAAATATGAGGACTCGAACCGCAATAACAAACGCAGCGAGTACGGTCAGCGACCGCACCGACCGTGAGCTCGCGCCGTCTCTCTGTTGTTCCTGTTTTGCTGTTTTGGCCGTTTTTTCGCATTTCTTGCCTGGCGGATTGTCCTTTATCTTCAGGCTTGTAGACGCCTGCAGTATCGCAGTGTTTCTGTCGGTGCCATTCAACGGTTTATGAGCAATATCATCAGTGGCGCCGTTTTGCTGGCGTGCCTTTCTGTCTGTCGGTGGAACAACGCCGAGCTGCGATGAGTGTGCGCCAATAATTCTGTTCATTGGTGCGTTACTCGATTCCCCCGTGGTGCCCGCTGCGTTCAGTGAATGGTTGCCAACGTTCGTTTCGGCGACAATCGCGTGTCGCCAGTTTTGATCGTGATTTTCAGGCACAATCTCGAACGGATACACCGGCGTGGTGCTTGTGGCCGTGCGGCGCACCGCGATTGACTTCACTGTTGCTCGCCTGGTTACGTCCAGCGGTGTTGTTGTTGTTGACGATGTTGCATTTGCAGTCGTTGCACTCGTGGCCGGCGACAGATGCTTCAGGCAGTGCGTCATTCTGTGATGGTGGTTCCGTTGATTTGCGACGTTGCACAATGACGCGTCGCTGCAGAGCCAGTAGTTCAGTTTGCCAGAGGCGCAGTCGCCAAGCAGTCTGTTGCACACGTCACGCCCGTCGTGGCAGTCGGTCAACACGTGAGAGATGCCAGGGGTGTCTGCAAAAATGTGAAGTTTCTTTGAAAAAACGTTAAAAAAGGAAACTTTTGCTGAACTGGAGTGCCGGGAGGGCGGAATTAGCTGTTCATGCCTTAAAATACAATTTTTCTATCAGTGACAGCTACATATGAGACTGGTCGTTTTTTTTTGCATTGTCTCCAACACAGTGCCCGGCCACTATAGTCGAAGCGGTTTCTGGTAAGATCCAATTCTGGTGAGATCAAATCGTTATTTGGTTGAGTGCTTGTGAAAGCAATTCATTGTTTACCATCCGGTGGCAAGCAGATGGCCAGAAGGCAAGTGCGTGCAAAACATTGCGCCCCGTCACGACCGTAGCACAGCAGCACGGGTGCACTGAGCACTGGAAGAAAAGGGGTTTATTCCATTCTGTAAAGCTGTTATTGAAGAATTTGTTGTCGTTTACAAGAAAACTATTTATTTGTGCAATTCTGATACACGCATCGATCGACAAACAAATCAAAACTGACCATCGTTCAATTTCATCGCCAACAGCACTATTGATGAGATCAGGTTCCGAACCTCCATAGTGGTCATTTACTCCATTTTGGTGTTTTGAAAGGTTATAATGGTTTTTCTGTCCAAATACCTAAACACTCATAAAGAGTATAAATCTGTACCCCAGTTCTCCAACATTTTTGTCACGCTGGTATTAAACAAAAAGTACAGGGTGGGCCAAAAAAAAGGTTCCATTTTCAAACTGCTGTCACTGGCTGGTATTTCAATATTATGAGCTGAAATTTTCAGCACTGATAAAACATGTGATGCCATTTTTCTGACAAAATTTTTATCCAGTTTGGTCAAGTAGATTCAGTTTTACAGCACAATGTTTGTAAATTCCGAAATTTTCAAAAAAAAAACGGATTTTTAACCAAGAATTTAACAACGAATCATTGCTCACAGACATCCAAATCATCATCAAGGTTTGTCGTCCGGCAGCGGCTGGATGGAATTTTACGCGAAACTGGCGAGTCACTGCAGAAAAACTTTCAGATTGCTCCCACCAGATAGCACACCAGACCCGTTGTTCTGCTGTCCACTTAACCATGACGAAACTGCAGAAAACTGAAACTGAAACACTGTTTTTATTCAAACCGCAGAAAAACTTTTCAAAAGAAACAAATTAACAGACAGAGCAACACAGAAAACAAAAAATCAACTTAACAATTCTTTCTGTCGCAGTCGCATGGCTGCTGACTCGAGTCCGTTGTGAAACATCAGAATTTCGCTCGAGGTGCTCAAATGCAATTCAAGTGTGAGACCTTTCCACTCTGAGCGCATGATTTGAACTATCGCGGGTATCCAAAAAGACCAATTTGTCATCTTCGCAACAGTTTCAAAATTGAATCACGCATCTTGATACTAATTTTTTCTTGCACTCATTTCAGTCAATTTGTTGATTTTTCGAGTTTTTTTAGAAAATCTGCCACAGTGAGCGCTAGGAATTATATATCGGAAAAAAATTTTTGTCAGTAAAATAGCAACGCATGTTTTATCAGTGCTGAAAATTTCAGCTCATAATATTAAAACACCAGCCAGTGACAGCAGTTTGAAAATGGAACCTTTTTTTTGGCCCACCCTGTATATGGTTGAACTCAAATTGGAACAGCGGTAGTGTTTACAACTAAGCATGATTAGACCACCAGTGCAGAAACTTTGACAACTTGCGAAGCCACCACACGTGAGGCATGACACAGACGGAGTGTTTTCGTTTTGCGTTTCCTGCAGTTTCTTGAGCTATGAATTTGCATATCATTTTGTGCGCGTGCATTTCCATGTTAGTATATAAATGTATTTTGCAATAAAATGACTGTTACATTTGTGGAGGCAACGCGCGGTTACCAAGGTGATTTTATTCCGCTTATTTTCGACTTCTGCTGCTCATAGTAGTCACATCAAGAGAGTTCAGACAAAGTAGTGCAAGAGTAACGTGCGAACACCAGTGATTCATGGCGACGTAATAGTGCGCCGTGACGTCTTGATACACAAAAGCTGCGACAATCCAATGACACGGTTGGACGCTCTGCCAATAGGGTGTTGTCTGCATGACGGCACCGGCTTTGGTGTGTTCGGCAACTGCTCAAAACGCAAGTCCCAAAAGTGCTGAAAATTAGACACTATTTACCAGAAACTAAATGTTTTGTACTGACACAAATTCATTTTTTGCGTGCCCACCAACAAAATTCAGCCACAAAAATCTAAAATTCAAAATATCAAAAGTTCTAGAATACTTACATGCAATAAACTTCTACAAATGAAACACAGTGAAGCGAATGAATCCTGGATGATCATTTTGACGTTCACTGATACGATTGCAGCAGCTGATTGATGCGGCCAGCGTGCGTGAACACTCGTTTGATCGGTTGCATCTGAACGTGCAAAAAATGATTACTTTAGTTTGATAAAAACCCATTCGTGTTCCAGCGTTTTCTTTTTGCCGCCGCCACAAAGGCTGGTAGCTAAAATGCACCGGCGTTATGTAGACATTCACTTTAAAATTCCATGCCTCTACCAGCAAATTTGTTGTGGCGAAACGTAAACCGGTTCTACACCCGTGCGACGGTGTAGACGCTGGAACGTGGCCACTCTGGCACTCTGGAGTAACGAATCTGCCGGCATGTGGACATTTTTGCAGATCGAAAAAAAGCGCATATGCTCAATGCAGACACACCGTCTCACCGGTGGGGTTCACTGGCAGAGTAAGCGTGCAATGATGCGAACGCCACAAGCACACGCACAATCTACACTGTACATACCGTATTACCCCCAATAAGCCCCCATGGGGGATTAATACGTCAGCGACTTTTAAGGGGGGGGTTATTGGTGGGGGAGGGGGGACTATTCGTGGGGCGGGGGAGTTATTTACAAAAAATTCTAGGGGTGGAGGTTTGTTGAAAAATGGCAAAAATACCTTGCATGGCAGGCAAGAAAGTCGCAGAAACTTCTACTTTTCACAGAGATTTCCTTTTGTAACAGCCTTTTGTAATGAAATTACCATTAACTCATCCCTTTGGGGCCTTTGGTAGCACAATTTCATCATGTTCACTGCAACCAGCCACTGATATCGCTGGGTATGTGTTTCAAACAGGTTGGGGGGTGGGGGTTTATTGGTGGAAGGGGGGGGGGATTAATGGAGGGGGGGGGTTAATGGGGGTAATACGGTACAAACTGTACCAACCAATTCTCGCTGGCCTCTGTTGCGCCACCGTGGATGCTGCCATCGGTTTGCCTGCATGCCTCGTTTGGCGATTTCTGGAAAAGCATTGTGCAGATACTGCAGTCTACTGTCGGGTGGAGAAATCCGAGAAATCAATCAGCCTGTTTTGAATTTTTTCTTGTTGACGGATAAAAATGGTAACTTTTTCATTTTCGGCAAATTCAATTTTTTACGGTTCGCCACATTCGCATTAGTAAACAACGTATTTTTTAACCAACGACTTTGGAAATTTCAAAGGTCAGCCAACAGTAGTGCGAGACTCCGCTGTAAACATACGATTGAGCACATTTCGATGGTGCACGCGCCGGTTGGCTGGTTCGTAATCAGCAACACCATCCCACCAGGTTGTGGCGGTCGCTGCAAAAGTTGTTATCGCTTTCAACACTTCACGTTCTTTTTATTTTATTTGCCGACTTTTTCTTGACCTCGAACAAACAAACAAACCGATCGATGTGAACGCCGTCGAAAGCAGCAGACCAACGAACAACTGTCCGATAATCATATTCTTAACACTAAAAATTTCAAACTTTTTGAAGAACTACATTGAAAATTGTATTGTGATCTGATAAATTTTTTTCAATCTATGGGCATGCAAGGCTCAAAGGTTTGAAGCAGACAAATCAAAAAGACAATCAAAAAAATCAATTATTTGGGCCTCATTCAATATGACACCAGTCAATTAACGTGCCATCAAACTAAGGGATAGCCTGTGGCGTGTGAATGCACGTTTGTATTGTCAACTGGACATTTCAGATTGAGACAGGTGCATTATGCTGAATATACCTAAAGGGCATATGTTGCCACGGTTGCATATCAAAACATGGATAATATATTAAGTGCTCTTGTTTCAACATGTGCATTTTGATGACTTGGTTGATACTAAGTTGCGGTCGCCGCATCATTGAAAACGCCAGCACATTATTGTCGCACAACTCTGGCGCTAAAATATGCTGTTGGTGGTCTGTCATTTTCGGGCGGTTGACGTTTTTTGTTTCAGTGTTGGTGCTGTGGTTGACAGTTTGACGTCTATTTTTTTAACGTCACGTTTTTTAACAACAACTTGCACTATAGATATATATACCGTAAAGACTTGCATATAAGGTCTCCTTACAAAAATTTGGAAAACCAAAAATTTCCGAAAAAAATGGAATATTTTGTGTGACAAACTTATAAGTGGGAGAAGGTCTTATAAAGCGAAGATTAGGAAATGCGGCCTTATAAACGGCATGGAATTTTGACAAAGTAGAAAATTTGAATTTTTTGGTTTCCCGCCGTGTGACACTCCGCCCACTTTTGGGTGGGGGTCTTATTAGGAGGAACCTTATCTGGAAGATTTTACGGTATACGTCATTCACACATTCTGCTGGCACATGGAGCTTTTGGCATATTGAATTTGAACTGAATTGGAACGATGACCAAGTGCGATGACACTTTTATTTGCACATTCGTTTCGGTC